>DWLS01000954.1:0-25013 GCA_018246255.1 Pachliopta kotzebuea | reverse complement strand
AAAAGTAAGTGCGGCTTCGCAGTCTCAAGGTGGTGGTGGACTGACTGGAGATTTGAGTGGAGACCTCGAATGTTAGTTATGGATGAAATTTGTTTCGCTCTTGCTCCAACTAACAATATTTTTGCTGTGATTAAGCTTGTCATTCTTTTGTCCTTTAAGCTTGCACCGTGTTACTATATAATGCTCCTACTTCAGATGAAGCCCCGTTCAAATGTAGCACACGAGACACTTGCTCATTTCTCTGAATGCGTTCTTTTATTTCTGCGACATAATCATCTCGTCCTTGTGCGGTTCCTGACATACTCAAGCCATGCTTTCACACAATGTCGGGTACAAATTTTGAACGAGCAACGTCCATACCTACTAACAATTTGACTTCTGTGTATTCTGACAATGCAGTATAAAAAAAATGGAGTTACTATTACAGGAGTTATCTGAATTGTAGCCTTGGCTATGGATTAAAATTCTTAATTTCATTCACTACAGCGTATTCTTGTCTTCTGCTGAACATTTGAATAAATTCGAAACGTTATAAGAGCTTTTAAACAAGTCAGATAACCGAAATGCGAAATTAGGCTATTGCAACTTGACTCTGGATTCAATGATTAACCTCACTGAGATTCCTGTAAATAAAGATGCCGTAAGGAAACCGATTTTTTTATTCGGCAAGCTGATGAGACGAGCAAACGTTCACCTGATGGCTTACAATCAGGTGAACGTCTTATACTACTCTGATACGCTTGCTCCTAACAACGTGGCGTTGGTTAAGATGATATACACAGAATCACATTGCGCTCGTCGCCTTTAGACGTAAGGTGCCTTCTCGTTGCCCCAGTAATTTCACTGGCATACAGCACCCTCCAAACCGGAACATAATAATGTTCGCACATTACTATTTGGCTGTTGAAATAGGAGCTGCGGCGGTACCTACCTAGACGGTATCCGGCAACAGACACCTACCGCCAGTACCGACATGTTCCAAGAACAATAACTTTTAAATATATTTAACACTATCCATACCAAAAAACATATTAAAATTTTTAAACGTGAAAGAGATGTATGAAGTTGTGTGTGCAAATAGTCTTCAATTAACAATGTTTTATATGTGTTGACATCATGGATGATCTATTATCAAACTGTATTATCGGTATTTCATTATGATATAGAATAAAAACCACAGTACCGGCATAACTTTATAACCAGTCAATTCCTTGTTGACTCCGCTTGGAGGTTTAAACACGAGTTTGAATGTGTAGCAAAATTCAATTACAGAAACAAGTGGATACATTCGATCCCTGAACAAGTAATCTGTTGAGTACATAATCTACGGCATATATATCAGACAACTTAATTAAAGGTTTATACTAAGCTCTCGTACAAATTGGTTTGTTTGCGTAAAAGATATCAAGTGTTGTTCACAGGAAAGTTAAAACAAAACAACATCGTGCAATGTTGCCAAAAAATAGATCTAGCAAATACTTATTACTTAAAAACAAATTTTTCTATAGACGAGATGTTTAACTTTTCAACATATTTCATTTCTGTTTAAAAAAAAAGGTTCTCTGTAATACTTTTGTCAACAAAGTGTATATGCTATCAAGTTCAAAGTGCCTAAAGAATTATGCAAATCTGGTAATCCAGGCCGTGAGGTCAAAAGAATTACGAAAATAATGATAATGAATCTCATGTGTACCAAATATTAAAAATCTGGCTCACGGACATACATGATTTGTGTAATGAGTACGAGTTTCGCTTTCTTACAGAGATTGATTGATGTTTTGAATTGCATAAACATAAAAGGATTCGTTATATTACATTCAACTTACGATTAAGCACGGTCAAAAACATTTTCAAGAGTTATAAAGTTAACTCCCTCTGTGGCGTCCCTAGTTCGGTACAGGTTCAATCACTTTTATTCTATGGTCTAGGGCTTATGTTATAGAGTTTGGTAGGTTGTTGATTTTTTTCAACCTGTCTGGATGTTTATTACCATCCTACTAGGATTCAGGGTTGCTAAAACAGCATTACTATTTTCCTGTTGTTACCGAATGAGGTGTTTATAAATCTAATAATTTGCTTATCGAAACTTGTCATATGCTTCTTCAACTTCGTCAAAATCGTTCGATAGAGGCCTGCTGCTGGATATTGGCCTCCTCTGAAAGTGAGGGGATTTGCGTCGTCTTCCACCACACAGGCTCAATGAGGGATGAAGGGGAGCCATAGCCTAGTTTGTTGATTACCAGGTGCACCACGAGCTGGTGAGGTTGGCTCCGGTAACGTCAGTTGTTGTTGTGTGAAGTAAAAAATGATTTTGTTGTAAATGGATAGAAAAAAAAAATAGGGTAAAAATTACTTTGTCCGTCTTAAGTTTGAATCAAAAGATGTTATTATGAAGTATTAATTAATAGCGATTCTATTTAAGCAATTTTGTATTATTAAATATTATAATCACATAATATAAAACGACAAATGCTTCTCTGTCTTATTACAACAGCACTTTCTGTTACGGTCGTTGTGATCAATGGTTTTAGTTTAATGGCGTTATATAATAAGAAAGTCTCAGTAAATTACTTTAAACAGTTAAACCATTTCTACAATTTAAAATAACTTTCACTTGGTTTATTACAAGTCTAGACTAGTGATGTGTAATATAAATTAATGATTCGTGTAATTGAATAGTCATCCTTACATTAGCAGAAAAATTATAAATATCGTAGCAAAAAAGAAGTCTGTGCTGTTTAATTATCTAAATCATCAAAGCTATAAAGAAATTAATTGAACTTCGAAATCATGTAATTTGGCTGTATTAAGTATTTTATTTTCTCAATTTGAGTAGATAGCTTTTACTAACCACCTCTCGCCTTCATTAAAGTAAAAATAATATTTTATTAGTAATAAAAAGTATCGATAACGACTTCTGTACAACTCTATTGATTTGTATTAACAACCTTGATGCTATCTAATGAATTCGATTATGCGATATTATTATATGACTTGTATCCTAAGTAAAAAAGAAATCATGAAAACATTCACATCAATTGGATCCGCTCTTATTGCAATTCTAACGGAGTTGTTATAAAGCAAAAGTGACCACCGCTGCAACGACATAGTTAACAAGTCGACAGTTGTCTCCGGCCGGTCGCCTTTCACTTGCATTTATGGGCTGTGGACCCGGTCTAAATAACTTTAAACAGGTGTTTCTAAATTCCTGAATAGGCTTGAAGCTAACGCAGCCTGTGATACCAGTGTGTGATGTGTATTAGATTTTACAACCAAAATTAATGTTGCTTTTTATAGCAATATTATTCGTAGTAAGGATAACACAAATTTCAATAAATATATTGGGTTCTGTCATGGTGTCCAAAATATGTAACTGACATATCAAAACCTCCAAAACACAATAAATAAATAATTTGATACTCTATAACAGTGGCAATAAACGGATGTGAGATGGTAAACATAAAAATTATGAAATCCGCAGAAGAACTAAAGTCATCGATATATCCCTAAGGATTTCTAAATCTTTAGTAGTAATGGGTAGGGCATGTACATTGCTCGAAGGACTGACGGGTGATGGGGCAGTAAGGTCCTTGGGTGGCAGCCGCGTACCGGTAAACGTAACGCTGGACAGCCCCCTCCAGGTGAACCGATGATCTGGTGTAGGTCGCGGAAAACCGCTGGATGCAAGTAGCATAGGACTGATCGTAGAGAAGATTCTTAGAGGATATGTTTATTGGCTGATGATGATGAAATATAAAAAGCTGATATATCACAACGAAGATAAAAAGAAAGTTTTTGTACATAATCACTTCATTCAATAAAAATCTATTATTTAGCAGTTTGTCCATACGAGAGGATTTTAACATCATCTATAACCTTTAACGGTCCATAGTAAGAATTTTTTTTTTTCTGAAAGATATCTGTGCTATAAAAGGAAAAGTTGTTTATGTAAGCGTTTTTTTCTTTCTGTTGATTTGTGTGTCGATTTAGTATGTACTGAATTTCGATATATGGTCTCATGCATCAAATGCAAACGAACGATATACACGAGTTGTGCATATCACGGGTCGCAGGTTGAATTAGGAAAGTGCTTCATTAACGAAAGGGCCGGGATATCGGTACTAAATTTGTGTTCAAATTGACACGATCTAAAATCGCTATTATTGATTTCCCTACTCAGTAATTCGCGGTCGTTAACGGAATTCCACATCAGGAAACAGTGAAAGCACTAGCTTAATACCTATTTGTGTACCATGAGATGGACATTGATGATCGTTGGATTATCTCAACACTTCACTCAGTAATACATAAAGGTTTAATCTCTTTGAAGGATTATCGTAGGTTTTTATTTAAATTGTGCGTGCTCAAAAAACACGCTCTTACACACGACGTGTTCTGTAATATTATATTTCATTTTCCAACGCACAATGAATAATAAAAACGAGATTGTATAGCTGTTGGGTCCCGTGATTTAATTCAAAGTACAATCAAATTAACTTTGATACTATTTGTCGATAGAAAGATTTATTACTATTTTTGTTCAACACAAATATAAATAAAAAATTTAAATCAACGATTTTCTTTGGTTTTTTTGCGGACCATTTATTATTTTGCAAATGCTTAATAATTATTTAGCAAGACCCTCTACATTTTCCATTTATATTATAAAAGTTTTATATTTTAAATATTAATTGTCACATTATTTCTTATTCATTTACACCTAAAAATGTTTTTGTCTAAGGTTTGGTTTGAATGATGCAATGTAGAAGAAACATGCTTTGAAGTTCATATATTTTTTTCAAAATTAATATATGTTGACAATTATGATTTTGTAATACATTTTACTTTGTTTTTATACAGCTATAAGAAATTGGTTAGGATTAAAGCAGGAGAATAAATCAAAGCAGGGCAAGTAGTAACTTATCTTGCTCACGTTTAATCGATTGTATAAACATTGAGCTTTCCAATTTGGACATAACTGCGAAATTCAAATAAAGATATTCGGATTCAGTGGGAATCAGTGCACAGTGCTCCTGGTTTGCTTGATTTTAATCAAAAGTTTCGATTGGACTGCCAGCCATTCGATTGAGTGCAGTAGTGGGTGGCGTATGTTCTGGCAATCAGATCGCGAAGGGCGGGGATTATGATCGGTCTTTAATGCCAATACTGAAATCTATGCGTTCAATTAACAAGTATTTACGTTTCTATAATTGCTGTGAGTTGTAGCGACATACGTTTAAAACAGCTTTCCGTTTACACTAGTTTATACATAACTTATTACCAGTTTGTTATAGGTGGGTTCCGGGAAATCCGGAATTTCTTATATTCTAGCTTGTAGTAAATTATTCCGTAAAACAGGAAATACATGGATTACGTGAGACTTCCTATTCTTTGGTTAATGTTTCGATTATAATAAAGAAATTGATTTCCGCGTCCACCACAAAAGCTATTCTTTTCAATTGTTAAGTTTTATAAAAGACTAACCGCTTGAGAGTAATAAAAAAAATAGAAATTGCGCTCTAAGTGGGATGGCCGCTCAAATTAAGCACCTGAATAAATTGTTTGATAATCCACAGCAGTCTTTTAATGCTTTATTTTACGGAGCCGTTGGCGACGAAGGCTAGGGGGAAGAAATAAACGAATGAGATAATGATTATTCTCATTTCATTACTTCTCCTTGATCCTAGTAATTGTGAAAATTGGGTCGAAGAGTGATTGGATGCTATGGGATTCTATAGGACGGGTCCTATTAAAGATCTCTTAAACATATTTAACGCCTTTATCGTCAGGGTGTCAAAAGTATATTATATTAAAAAAATATTTGTTCTTTCGAAAAAATTTCTGCTAAGACTATTAGTTATTCGATTTTAAAGATAAGTGTCCGATGTGGTTACCGTTAGCGGATTTCTTTTATATTTTTCTGCTTTTCTGAGTTCGCAGACAAAGTTCATAATGGACAAAACATTAGCACGGGCCTATTTTGTAGAAAGCTTTCAGAGCTTTCGGCTCATCTCGTGGTAATATTTCCATTAAACAAATACAACAGAATGCTATGTGCTCGATGTTTGTATATGGAAAGTGTTAGTATTATAAACTTTAGTTCGTGTATTATACAAACCCAAGACATCATCATTTCACCTTGTTGGTCTTGTACTGAAGCTAGGTTTTACAAATCATGTGGATGATAGTCGATGTTGTTTAACACACAAGTTAGTGAAGACCGTTGAAAAAGCTGCAAATCTCTTCCTGTTCTATATCATCTTAGTCGCACTTTACGACATGCTGAGGTAACAGTAGCTACACACTATATAACAAATGAAAGAAAAATATGTATCACAAAGTTATAAATACGTTATAAAAATAGCAAACATTAATAACGTTAAAGAAACCTGGTAAAGCTAAATTCATTTTGACACAGCATGGTCTCTAAAATCCTTCGTAATGGGAAAACTTCAGCTTACGACATCATTAATTAAAGAGAATTTTGAACAAGCCTATAAATTCATATTTAATTCAAACTTCAAATAAAATTTATACAGAGAATTAAGTAAATTTATATGTTCGCTTAAAGACACCGCAGTGGGTAAAGCAGTGAAAGCGCTTTTGACAGAGAAAATCTTAAAATGCAACGTGGCTACTTTCCTGTGCGGTAAGATTATGGTCACTCGTAAATTTCAGGTTTGATAAAAACGCCGATATATATATATAAGGTCTTTAATCGTTTGCTCGAACTTAATGTTTGTAAACAACTTTCACCGTGCTATCGGTGATTTATAACTAATAAAATATACTGGTGATATGTGAATAATGTGTATCAGATTACGATTAATGTAAATAAAGTTGATTTGATATTTCACGGATGTCACATAAATATTTATAATGAATACGAAGGTATCACAAAAAGATCATAAGAAAAAGTAAGAAAACGGAATATAATGTTAAAAGAGCTTTAATCCTTAATCAAACCGTATAACGTAATCGGAGCTCTATTACGAGTACCTATTGCAAGAAAATATTAAAACTTATTAATTATTGAATAATTTTGAAATCTTACCGTTATATGTAATAGATATTATGTTCATTAAAGTTAATAAACTGTGCTGCAAATAAATACACGGTATCCAATAATAAATAACAAATTACAAAATGTCTCGTCGACCTCACACTGCCGTAATTTAGTATATAAAAAGTTCATATTAGAGAAGGGTAAAATATCAAGGTAATTATAAAATTTCATTAAATCTTACAATAAACTATTGTATATTGAAAAAATTGTTATTTTCATATTTAGTTATGATTATAGCCATTGACATTGTACATTACTACGTCTTGCGGTGTTTAATACCGACCGCAGCCGGTTGGTTTCGACACCTGCCTCGAAAGTGCATTGCGATGTGGGACACCAGTGCCTCAACACAACCTACATATCTACTCTCGGTTAGCTTTAATAATTTATGCAATATTAATGTAGGTTTAATGAACTGCAATGAACGTTGTTAAGAAATTGGCCCACTTTGTCATTTGTTTAATTAAAATATTATATATTGTTACTAACGTTTATATATTTTATAACAATAAATTGTAACAGCGTGAACTTTTTTATGGTAAATATTCTATGGAGTTACGAATACATAAGTCAATTGATTCGTTAAAGATGAATGCTAAAGTTTATTCCTTCATTTAAGTAACTATTTGGGTAAAAGACCTGAGTATTTGTTAAGCTAGCCTATAACAATATGGTGATTAAGAGGGTATACACAGCACCACATTGCACTCCTTGCGTCGAGACGTAAGATGTTATGTCTTTATTCCAGTAATTTCCTATCACTTGTTTTACTATTTATATTTTTTAAACCATGTATAGGTTCTCAGACATAAACAGGTTGGTAAACTTTTGTAGCATGAATGGAATGATATATTAATGTTAAAGATTTTTAAGTCTTTATTTTAGACAAAAAAATATTTTATGTACTTACAGTGATTAACTATTGTAACCAACATTAAAAACATGTTTTACGTAAACTTTGAATATCCCAAAACTGACGGATTTTAACAAAAGTTTTTTGGGTTATAATAATCATAAAAGAGTTAAACAGAAGAGTTAATTTTGCAAAGGACGATATCTTAGTTACAGTATGCACGGATGTATTACATGACGCAGACAAATGCGTGTAAACATTGCTGCAAGTCAATGCGACAATATCACTGGAAACAATGTTGTGTAAGTGTAATAACAGATCGTAACTTCCTTTTCGAAGTCGCTCTGTACCTGTCTCGAATAACAAAACTTTATCATTGGCAAGTACTGTTATTGGATCGAAGTTTTCATAGTATATTATTTACCTTAAGTGATAAATAGGTCTCTTCGGAGTATTGTAAATATTTAAACAATTGCAAAAAATCTTGTAAACAAAACATTAAACTTGTTTAATTGCAGTATTGAAAAAAAATCAATTACTATAAAGAATACTGGTGATAGTTCTCTTTTGTCGGAAACTATACAGTTGGGTATCTCTACTATTTATTTTGTTAAACTACCGTATTTAAACTTTACTGTGTTGCGGTTAGAGGGGCGTTATAGACAGAAAAATTACACAGGTAATGAAATCTATTATCTTGTCTTTCAAAACGGACAGCATAACTAGTATATTATTCATCATCGTAGTCAACGTTTCGACATTATATTTTCCATCAAGTTAAAGTATATCAATTTCTTCTAAAACCAGACGTAATTACGACAGACTCATATGTCTATGACTAAAAGTCACAGACAAAAATCATTTTTTAATCAATATTTATTACAAAAGATTAATATAAAACCTTGTTAATGACTTGGAAACATGTGATAAAAAGCTAATCAATAATATTGCTACTAGGGTTAGGTCTCCGGCAACGGTACTGTACTGTCGATCTTCCATTTCTGTTTCTAAATGGTAATGTGCAAACATTACTGTGTTCTGGTTTGAAGGGTGCTGTATGCTAGTGAAATAAGTGGGGAAACGAGAGTTAACACCCTATGTCTCATAGCGACGAGCGCATGGTGTTGTGTATACAATTTTAACTAGCATCACGTTGTTATGGGCAAGGGTGTAATTTACCATCAGGTGAACGCTTTGCGCGTCTCGTTGCTTCATAGAATAAAAAACAAATCTACTGCGTTTGGTTTTCCAACATGTATTAATATATTGTTATTAACTAAGAGTTTCTACACCAACACATATTGTACACAGATCAGGTTATTCTATTCAGCCCAATTTAGAAGGTTCGTTGTACGCTTATTACTTGCCGTTATGTGCCCTTTAACTTTTATGGGCTAAAGTTGCGGAATGAGTCCAACCGGAGTTCAGAGGGGACTAATAAAGGGCGCAAGAGTTTTATCTGAGCTTTTGTTTAAATTTATATTAATTTTCTACTAACATCTACTTAAAAAAAATAGCTACTTAATAAAACTTGACCTTGTTTTCTTTTTTGTCCAATAAATAATAATATGTCTATAATGCTTATCGCAGTACAGTACTATTACAAACAAAAATCTTCAATTTTACAGTTTTATGTCTTACTGTTTATCACTGCGCTCGCTTTTGTTGAATTTTTACCGGTGGAAACTTTCTGTTGCTGGAGGTCTAGGTTTATAACAGTGCAGTTATTATTGCAGCCGCGAAACAGTAATGTTCAGAAATTAGTTTGTATAAGTGTGAAATGCGCTATAAGCTAATGAAATTATTGATGTAATGAGACTTTACCACTTACGTCTCCAGACGCGGAGCGCAGTGTGTTGCTCTTATTATTTTACTACCGTCATATTTTGCTACGTCTCGCCCCTTTCGTCGCAGAGTTCTATCAAAAAAATCTCGAAGATTGATATCACCTACTACTGTTTGGCTACAGCAGTGTACAAATTTTATTAAATATCAGGCAAACGAAGTATCTAGCCTCATGTATAAAGGTGTCAAGCACAAGCTCTATTCTTCAGAGTTTTTTACATTTCACACGTGTCAAAACAGTCATGCCTATTGGTTTGCGTATTTTCTAATAAAACTGCAATAACATGTCATCAACTTTTTTATAATGAAAAACCAGAAAATTGTATATATTTTACATCTCATAATTATAAATCAAAAGGTCAAGACTATGTATAATGAATATCAGATATTTAAGATAATAATGTATATCAAGGCGACTAGCTTGACATTCATTATCAATAGCCGTTTTAATAATTATCGGTTTTTACATAAATTCATTATGCCTTTCTCTCTAACTGTAGTTATAACTGTATCGATATTTGTTTTCTTTTATTTTGTCTCTAATTTAATCCGTAGTGAATAATCTCGTATGTTTTTGAGTCAGGTAGATAAATTACAACGTCCGTATAATTTATCGACCTAACTCAAAAAGGAGGAACTAATTAGCATCTAGTTGCACAAAATGAGAAGAAAACTTGTTATTGTATAATTAAAAAGCAGAACTGTTTTAGTGAATCTTATAACAAATATTAAATAAATAAAATCGGCTATTTGTATTGTTTACTATATACATTTTGCTGAAGCTTTTAAAATAATTAGTTAATTATGTCATTATATATATAAATGTGTAGATTGGTAACATACTTTTAATTTAATAATTTTATAACTTTTAGCTAAGTATTTATTGAATTAATACATTTTTTCAGGTAATCAATGGAAGAGTAACAGTGTTTGACATTCATGAAAACGGTAGATAACACATTTTTTTATATTTTAGAATGAAACTTTCCTTCATCCCTCAAGGTCGGCAACGCAGTCGCATCCCCTCGGCTGTTTCGACTGTCAGTCCATGTGCATTAGTCTTCACTTTCCATCTTTTGAACATTTTGCTCCTTTGTCCCCTTTCTTTATATAAAAGAAAGTCCGTTGATCTGGTTGTAAGTGAAGCTCCTGCTAATAAAAATGAGGTACTAGTAATAATGTTTACTTAACGTGCTCGTTCTCTTTAAAACATATTGTGTAATCTCAAAAATTTTACTAGTTACAGTTCTTTTCAAGCTAGAAGACATTAAGGCATGTTTGGCGGTAGCTAAGTAGACGATTTTCGGGAGGGGACTCCTATCATATAATTTAGTGTACACAAAGCGTATCATAAATACCTAGTTCTTAACATCAAATAGGGGGGACCTTTTCGAACAATTACAAAGGAAATATATTACAGGCTGGAGGTGTGGAAGCCACGAACAATTTTGCGATATTAACTTATCTTGTGAGCGGTGGATCGTAAATATGCCTACTGCTTACTTTGAAATTGTATGGACTTAAAATTTTTAAGACTTTGAATATTATATGAAAAACTCATTTTTTGAGACTTTTATAAGAGAACGCTTATTTCGGTTTCTTAAAAACGTATTTTAGAACTGTACGTTTGTTTAATAAATTTCAAGTTCAGAATTTTTCAGATGAAAGTAACTTTTACAAAATATTTGTGAACTGTTAGAATTACAACGACCAAACAATTATTGGTATCACTATATTAACAGATTATGAAGGTACTTCTTACTATTCAGTTTCTTTCGCTTGACATTTTTTGAACGGTTTCTATTGGAAAAGTATGTTTAGAAATACATAATACAATTTGTTGTATTCAAACCATAATGTTATTTTAATATTAATAAAACGTATGTTTTCTATAACAACAACGAAATCTTATAAGAATCAACAACATGGAAATCGCTAACAATAAACGAAACTGATGCTTGTGGGATTGAGACAAGAACAAAAGCAGTTAAGTAAATTAATCTTAGCCGCAATGTCTCCTTATGAGCAATTCATTCAGCTTTCGGACGGAGGCCTGTTAGGCGAATGAATAAAAAGAGTCGTGAAGAGATAACAAGGTTGGTTTGCCGTTTCAGAAGAGATTTTATTTTGATGCGGACCTTAGCGTACGTTTTGCTTCGGCGGCCTTGGAAGGGTGTGCCCCAAATTATGGCATATATGTACGCGATAACGCAACGCCACGGCTCAGAGAAAGAACCATTGTGCTCGCAACGAGCCCGTCTCACATAAACTTATCCAATTACTGACAATTTATGCGCCAGTACACCCGCTAGATTCGTCCGCGTACTCACTGAACGCATTCTCACTTAATCTCTTTCTGAAACGTGTAAGTGTCAAGTAATTATGCAGGAATAAAGCTTAATTAGATATTTTGGCTCAACTTTTATTCCTTATTCTATAACCTTTGTTGTTTTTCGAAGAGATTTTTTGGGCGTAAGCGCTCTAAATAAATCGTGTTATTTTAAATTATCTTGTAATATCTACGACAACAATAATGTCATAAACTATTTATTTATCTTTTATTAAAGTTTATAGATAACTTGGTATGGAGTACGAAAAATAAAGTAAATTTATATGGATATGAATGTTAATGAGATTAACGAACCCAAGAGAAATAAGACATCGGGAGTACTGACTTCAAAGCTAAAATGCACTTTAGACTTATTGTCTGCTTCACATAAATTTGGAGCAACTTAGATAAAAATATGCGAGATGAGACTTTATGTTATTTACCATGGCGAACTGTTTTTCTCATTACGTAAAATTATAGTTCTGAAACTTTTATTTGAAATAATACTTTATATGAATTTTGTTTCATGTATATCTTAATTATTTCTATTTTAGAGTTGAAATAATATGGATACAGATATAATTTTTAAAAAGATATTAAGTATACCGCCGTACTTATTAAGATCAACAGTGTAAGGATTGAATTATTAAATGTATATGAATATCGCCGTTACGTTATGTTTGATTGTTCGGTACGGACGAAAGTTTTAATCAAAATCTAAGCCACAAAATCCCGGTAATATCCCAACCGAATAATAGAAGTGGATTTCCATAAAGCTTATACACAAATATCAACGGTAGGACTTATAATTGAGGCCGATCGAAATACTTGAAAGTTACTGCGGGTAAGTTTGAATTGATGAAGAGGTTCAGTAACATTGTCAATCTCGACATTGGAGCGTTATCCCAAGTATGAGTTTCAGTTCGCCGATAGCTGACGGAATTAGACAATGAGAACGTTCCTCTAATACTTGTTACTCTTAGAAGCTTAAGTATTAGCAATCCGATTCTCGTTATGGGTTTGGTTTAAGTTACTTAATATGGAAAATGGGATAACTGAAGTTATTAATTGCTTTCTTTATCGAGCCCTTTGATAAATTTTAGTTATTACTTTCCTTGTAGAAACAGTTAAACAGTAACTGACATATAAAATATTATTGTAAAAATAAAACCAATGCAATGGTTAGTAGTAGTTAATTTTTATTTGTTTAACTTATTGCGAGTTCCGAATTTTACAACTACGAGATGATAATAAATTTATATTAGTAATAATTTTTTAGTTTAAGATTATTAGCTTATAGTCTTTAATTATATGTTTTATTTCAATCCGATACATAAAAACACTTTATTAATAAAAGTAAATAAGTATATGTATGTTATTTAAATGTCCTATATAACATAAAAAGTAATATCAAATACAACACAAATCCTTCTTTACGAAGCTTATAAAATTGCGAGTATCTCACATATGAATCTTTTTTTATTTCTCTAACTTTTTTATTAAAAAGAAACTAGGTTAAGGAAATAATTATTTTGATTTGTTTATTTTTAAATAAAATATTTTACATAAAACTTAATAGTTTGTAAGTACAGGTGTTGATAATACAAAGCGTCGCTCATTGAAAAAAACCAAAAAAAATTTTATGTCTTTTATTTCATTTAATTTACTTGAAATAAATTATCTTCCATTACAATTAACTCTAGTTATTTGCTTTTATATTAATGAACTATATGATTGATTTAGTAGGTTTAATTACTTAGGAACATTTAGGTCAGTATCCATTACATAAGAGCCGTCAAAGACGAGTGTGCAAACTTTATTGTGTTCTTGTTTAAATTGGTTGCTATTTTAGCATTAATGTCTTATAATATAAAAAAAATTAAAATATGTGTAAATATTGATATACCGTTAATATTTAGAAGAAAGCAACGTGCCGTTCTTATATTAAAAATGTTCCCATGTGAGAGACGAATTAGAATATCCCCATCGCCTTTTACCCTCGTGCAAACTGAGTAAAGAGGGAATAATTCTTGCGAAGGGGTAGCAGGTTTTCCTGTGATCGTTAACGTTTCTTTTTTATAACATATTTTTAATAATTTATAAAGATATTCAGGTAGTAAGTAGGTAGGCTTCAGTGACAAATAATATAATATAATAAATATATGTATTGTTCAGATTTAAAGAGACTTTTTTTTATTTGCAAGGCGACGAGGCAACCTGTTCACCTGATGGTAAAAAGTAAAATAACAACGTAGCACTGGTTAAGATAGAATACACAGCATCACATTGCGATCGTTGCCTTGAGACATAAGGTGTTGTCTAGTTTCCCTAGTAATTTCACCCGTTTACAACGCCTTGTAAACCGCTAAAGAATAATATTTGTACACAATTGCTTGGAGGCTGCTTTAGGAGCTACGGTGGTAACTTACCTAGACGGTCTCCGGCAACAGAGACCCTTTTTTTGACGCGAGAGAAATCTTAAAAATATACCATGTTTGTAGAGGGATATCAGAGTTATTTGGGGTATACATCCACTAAAACTCCCGCGGTGGTCATCCTCAGTGCATGGCGGAAGGCCCCGGGAACTGCTATGGAAATCATCGGTGCCTCCCTGCACTGCTGCGAAGCACAACCCGGAGACCGGCAACAGAGACCTACCACCAGTAAAATGGTGTAGAAAAATAATCAAAAGAAGTACATACTGGTTGCTACAAATTCGTCTCTCGTTAATACTGGAATTATAGATAAGCGGCCGAATATTGGAGTCTCTTCAAGACGTTCAGCGCGCTCGTCGTAAACACAACGAGGCTATTTCCCACCCCCGATACCGCCGCAATCAGCTAGATAAGCCGAGCACTTCGCCCAACCACCACCTCCCATCTTATTCCACTAACAAACGAGCTTTGCACAAGACGTAACCTCCCCATACATTTTAATAATTGTAATGTTTAATATTTTAGTATAAAAAAATGTTATTAATAGCATCAAGACTACTTACTGCCTAGCGTCAATTTAATCGAAACGTCGGGTAATAAATGAACATGGCAAAATCCTCCAAATTAGTTATATTGTATGCTAAATTATAATAATGGCCTCAATATAATACATTATGTTAAATATTAAACTAATAATTCTTATACATTGCATAAAGTAGCAATAGTAAAAGATTAAATCAAAATTTTAAACTTTTATTGAATTAAATCAGGAAATAATTATGAAATTCCGAATTTTTCCTATAGCACCGGAAAGAAAAACCGCTTTTATATCATAGTTAAGGACACCCAAATTTGAGTAAACTTTTATTGAAAGAAAAATATAGGTCAGCGGTACTATTAATTAAGATTTCCAACTCTATAAACAGATCAGATACGCAGATGTATCTCTTTATTTTAACTCAAGTCAATTTTATTAATATACACGAGTAATTTTTTTGAACCAGGCAAATATCATAACACCAAGGTAATTGTTATTGATATGTATTTCCTAAATATTCTATTAAAACTTTAAATGTAACGAATTATTGGACTTAAATTTTTACTTTGCACTAAAGTAAGTTATTAAATAACTATTTTAATTTCTTTATAAAGCGTTGTTATGATTTAGTACAGCTTGTGCAATGTCATAATAATGCATAGCATTTTTAATTTGAAAAAATACGATGCGAACGGGCTTTGTCATCATTTAATAAAAAGTGACCTTGTTGCTTTACTTAACATCGTTATCTTTCAGGTTTATATCTCTGTTATCAGTGTGGCTTTACGGTGTTTGTCGGTTATCATACCAAATGGCAGAGGCCAAAAAACTGATTAGAAATTTAATTAAAAAATTGTTAATATAACGTTAATTTTATGTACACTTATTTTGTTTCTATCAATACAAATTCTCATTGAAGAACATTACCATCCAAATTAAACTCAACAATCTTAAGCATCACATTTTTATGTCATAAATTATCTTGAAACATGTAAAAATTGTTGAAATTAAAGCATTACATTAAAGTAATTTATATATCGTAAATTTTAATGTATCCTATAAGCAATAACCGCAAGTTAACAAGAAGTGAAAAGTTATACTTTCACGTGTGAAGCGTGTGCCAATTCTATCGAAACCAGTTTAAGGTCTTCCTCACAAATGGCGAATTTCGTTTTTGTCGACTTTCTGTTTATTGTTCTTTTATTTAGTTATTTTTATTACAACCCATTTTTACTTTTTTCCTTCATAGTTATTAATGCATTGTTACTATAACCTTTTATATAATTAAACATTTTTTGATGAAGTTTTAACTCATATAAGCGTAAATGTTTTTCCAGCAATGATAATGATTAATATATTTAGGAAGGTGTTTTTTTTACACGAATGTTCACGCGAGCTAGAGGATCAGTTCAAAAATGTTTACACAATAAAGCAGCTCACGTCCTAACATAACATTGCTGTTGGGGCTTAACTAGGTTTTAACAATTGTTATTCACGTTAAATGGAAATAAAAACATTCGCAACAGTCAAATGTATTTGCTACATACAAACACATTCGACGGGTCAGATGAATAGGCACGAGTACGACTACGTAAATGTTATTTGTTTATATAATGCGTTGATTGCAAACACTCGATCGCTTCCTGGGAAATATCGGTTTTTTTATTCAGGATCAGACGAGGATTAATTACGTCTATTAAGTACGTTCTGCTCGATTAAGACTACTCTCGTGTTGTACAGTCTTTTAATTGAACTTAAATAAATTATAAACTATTAGCAAATAGTCTTTCAGAAGCATATTTAGAAAATTATATATCAATTCATTTAATTGTGTTATTCTCATTCACATTTCATATTGTAATATGTTTGTTTTCTGTACTTTAATTTTTTTACGACATAACGACTAGACGAACAATACGTAGTTCTCCTAGTGATACGTTTGCTCATAACAACGCGCTGGTTAAAATGGTATACGCAGCACTAGCTGCCTTGAGACGCAATTTGTTAAGTCTTGTTACCCCAGTAATTTCACTAACACACAATACCGTTTAAATTGAAACACAGTAAAGTTTTCATATTACTGTTTGTGGGCTACAGTACCTATGTAGACGGTCTCCGGTAACAGAGTTGACTGTTTCATAACACTGTAAAAAAAAAACTCTGTTTCCCAATATTTTAAGTATTGTAACTAGTGAGTACCCGAAATGTTATTAACGATAGCCATCAGTAATATTTTTAAAAGTATTAGGGAAGTAGTTTGTTAGTAAAATGTGACGAAAGATTATGAGTAAACAATATAATGCTTTCTGTTGACATTACAATCTTATGGATTATGTTCGTGATGTGTCAACGGAACCTTTTACTTAACAATTTAGGGTTCAGTTGAACCGAATGTCATTTACATTTGTTTCAATAAACGAACAGACATAGCATTAATATTATTTTACGAAACTAATAGATTTACAGGACTTTCATTGATTTTTTCAAAGAATATAAATTTAAATAAAAAATATAGCTTGTTTCATATTTTCAAAATTTCTTAGGGAAAAGTACGATTCGTAACCTTTCCAACATCGAGTATAACAATGTAAAAATATATTTACACGGCATTACTACCTGACAACTGCGAAAGTATGTAGGTAAGTATTAACGTGACCTCTCCTACATAATCGCCTTATCACTTTCCTTTTGGGATTGTCGGTATTCTTTTCTTTTGTATCCTTTTGTACCGAGAATATGTTAGGGTCATAACCGAAATGTATTTACATAAACATAACGTATTTTGTGATACGCTTACAATATAAAACCCAAAGTACTGTGTTGAATATTTTGGGGTTTTGTTTTAGCTCTATAAATATACCTATTGTATTGAATACATTGTTTTCAAAGTAATTTCATTCATAAAATGCAAGGTCATCATTTTTGATACATGTCTCATTTTAATGGGCTCTTATGAACAAGCGAGGCTTCAGATTTCTAATAAAGACAACAACGGATCGTATCGAGAGGTGTTAATATTCCAAGGTCTGTTGTTTCATTCTTAATTGGCAATGGAGTTATAATTCACAGATAACAAAGGGCGAATGGCACGCGGGATATCGGTGTGATTCCAATTAACATCGCGGAATTGAGTTAACTGAGTAACTTACCCTGCAGCTAAACAACAGGCTCAGTGCAAACAAAGCATCATTGCTACCATTGTATTACACTTGCGTCGGGTTAATGGTGACATTTGAGGAAATGTTAATTGGACCAACAAGAATTTACTGAATAACATGTTTTGAAAGCTAGGAACTTGATCTTTACGTTCAAATGACGCATAGATATAAACTGCTTAGTATATTAGGACTTAGAAATTAAAGATGTGATTGATTTTTGCGAAAATACTAATGTATGAATAATATCAAAAGGAATAAAAAGAATTGTGGTAACTGCAAGGTTTGCTGCAAATTAAAAACTATTTTCTCGTAATTTTTAAATACAACGGAACCTCATTATTATCATATTAAAAATTCCATATGAATGTAATTATTGTTCTTCGCGAATCAGCTTTGCAATGAAAAGACTTGGCATTTGGCACAAATCATTCTGTGAACAAATGGAGCGAGCATATGAAAATAAAAGAATGATTCATCCAAAAAATGCTCCACATACATATATAATGTAAACCTGCTGCGTGTTCTCTTTTCCCTTTACTATCTCCGGTTTTAATAAAAAATCTTTAATAGAACGAAATTTATTTCTCATGTTTTTGATGAATATAATTAAATAATTTTTAAAGGTTTTTTATTTCGTGTGATGACCAAATGGGCAAAAATTGATTTCTGTTTTAAAGGTTTTGTTGTTTGTGAGATTACTGGGATAATATCTTATAACGTCTAAAGGCTGCAAACACAATATAGAGCGGTTTTTGTTAACATTACTAACACAAAACTATTAAAGACAGTCGTATTACTAACAATCACATGAATATCCTGCTGGTTTCGACAATAAGAGAAATAAAAAAAATAAAACAGTACAAGTTATTGAATACATAACATATACCTTATTATTTTAATAACGTAAGCGTTAGTGGAAAATAATCGGAACTGGATTTATGTGAAGTATTTTACTACAGAGCCTGTTAAGAAAATGATTGCCTGAAAGCATAGAGCTTACCATAGAAAAGGTGGGCGGTAATAACGCTGAGTGGCCGCTCCATCCATCATTTTCTCTCACTTCATTAAGCGAGGTATTCAAAATATAAAAGCGTGTTGTCCGTTAAACTGCTCGAGAAGAAATAAAAATATCCGCATTCATAACCTTTTGCACGGAGAACCCCATGCCCTTTGTCACCTTTTCACAAAATGTATGCATCAATTTACTTAAGGTAATTTTAATTAGTATTTACGTTTTAAATATATTAAATACAACATCAGTGACATTGCCTTTGTAAACTTTAAGCTGTGATAACTTTTGAAACTGTACAAAGGGTTTAAAAATGAAAGTTTAATTGAAACTATGTCTAAATGGCAGACATGTTTAGACAAAATGAAAACGCTTTATATAGCTCGTTGCACTTTTACAAAGGTAACACTCCTTTCAAACACGTTACAGACAGACTGGTGAATCTGAATATTGCAGCCTCATCTCCCTTTCTTTTATTCGGTATCGTATATAGCTTTGCTACAGATTTCGCATTTTATAAAGAAAGGGGGTAACAATAGATATTTACCATATCCAAGAGTATTCCTTACCATTTACATTTTCTAATTTTTATATAAACTGTTTTACTGTACATTACAATACGCTATGAAACATCAATAACGTCGATACTTATTAATGTTTTTTTTGATAATTGATATACTTCAACACATTTCTTAAAATGTTGGTCTTGTTTGATATTTAATTATCTTAACTGTATAACATATGCAGTTAATTTAATTTAACCAATTCAATAGGGAGAGATCATTATTTAAATGTCTACATACATCCATATCTATCTGCGTTCAATTTGATTAAACTATGTTTGATTCAACGAGGGTCTTTTGGCAAAGTCAAAGATTGCCGGTTCGACGCTTTTCAAATCGGGTTAAACAAGGGATACGCTGTCTATTTAAGAGAGGATTTATAAAATAGGCTTTTCATAAATCTCTCTCGACGGCTACGGAATAGTCCGTTAACGATATGAACTCGGAACAGTCAGATAACTGGCTGCTAATATAAGCAGATATAGTAGAAAGTATTTTTTCACATATTAGGTTTTAATTGGAATCATTCACTTGATGTATCGTTGTTAAGCCAAAGTTTTTTATTACATTGATTAATTTACCAATACAACAAGTTACTATGATTAAAATTAAATTTACACTTACATTACCACAGCAGAGAAAATTACAAAAAAAAATTCTATTAATCAAAGTCTAATCAGTATCCTAATGGTTTAAAATACCTAAATGTTTCTAATATTGTAAAGATCCAAAGCAGGTTTTAAAATTAAATAAAGAGAACATAAGTCTGCAAAAACTTTATTTAATACTATTAATATTAATTACGTATAACGTATTTGTTTTTATTATTAAACTTTCATTCCCGTCGGGAAATATACAAGGATGAACGAAAGATGAAGACGGAAGTAAAGTCATAATACATTATTTTTAGAATGATGAATTTTCTAACAGTGAATCTTGATTTATATTCCTTTGAATTTATTTGTCTGAATAACAGAAGTGAGTTAAATATTGCTTAAGAATTTTTTTAACAAATTTTCCAAAAATAACAACTTGTATTTCCAAATAATTTTAAGCGTAAAAAAGTTAAAAATGCGTATAAATTTAAGTCTGATTTAAACAATTACTTTATTCGACCTCTTAGAAACTATTTAACTATTAATATTGGGGATTGTATGACTGATACGAATGAAACATAGGAAACAAATTATACAGGTGGGAATGTTGATTCAGTGTATTATTTAATTAAGTAAATAAACAGAGTTTATTTGATAGTAAGTAAGACACTACCAACAGTAGTACGGCGCTTATTGAAATATTTACACAGCACCATATAGTACTTGTAGACTTGATTTTTTAGATGTTAAGTCTTGTTAAGTAATTTCATTATCAATATACATCAATAGCGTTTCGTAGTGTACCTATGTATACTCTGTTAAAAGAGTCCAACCACTTCAATTAATTAATATTTACCGTAACATCTATAATAATGTTCATTATCATTAATAACGTTTCAGTAAACTTTGGCATTGTTTAAATGTAAAGGATTTCCGTTTTGAATAGGAAAACACTATTTGCATATTAATATTATTTTGTTTTCTGTTCCGCCTTGCCAAGGAGTATGCACCTTAACTAAACATGGCATCTTGCATTAATTATACATAATTATGTAGTAAGATTGTATTAGCATAGTCAAATAAGGGATTGAATAAAATTTCTTTCTATAATTATCTTTTATTAATTGTAACTTTCCGGTTGGCGCGTCATAAATAATATAATCGAAATATATTCTTAGTTTCGTTTGGTACTATTAGTCTCTATTATCCGATTGCATCAGCGTAAAAGAAACCGATGTGCAGATTTAAATATTCCGTAAACACTTGTAAATTCAAACTGGGAGAACTACAAGGATATTCTTTCCTGAAAGAGAATATAAGAAACGTGTTTATGTGTCGCGCACCGACCATTCTCATTAACTTATAAGAGCCAATGACTTGGACATATTTGCTAACAGTATTAACTCAATAAGAATTAAGCTCAATACGTCATTCTTTGGTTCCCCGAAGATTTCTACGGAATTATTGGAGTGAAGGAGTTTTTTTAATTTGTTCTTTTTTTGCAACTTTAATTTATTCTTATTTTTAGTTCATGTATGAAAATGTTAAATTTTTATTAAGACTACCTTCTTTTGTTCTGACATTTTTTTTGGTTACATATTAGTTATATTTATTTGTTATAAGAGAATGTTCATTATTTGTGGACTTTTTTCTAACATATACTATTTATTGCTGATAATTTATAAATACTTCTTGACTTTATCCATTGTTATAATTTATTGTTAGTACTAAAAGCCGCAAGTTGCCCTTTTTTTTAAAAAAAGAAAAAGACAAGATATTCGAAATAAAAAGTCTATACCTCTTCTGGATCTCTAAGATAGTTACAGACTTTTTATTCATATCTATGAATGATCAAAGTAAGCACTATGGAAGCAGTAGAAAACGTATAATATCAAACATTTTATTGAGAATCACACTTCGGACCTTGGAATGAAAATTAGCCCCCTGAACATTTTAAATTCATAAGGTAATAGAAACCCGGGTAATTATATGACGCCTGCGTCGTCTTTCCTCCTTGTTTTTATTTATATAGCATATAAGTGTAAGTATTTAATATTCTTTGAATCGTAAGTTTTAAAGGTAGTAATATAGAATAATCTATTTCTTTGTCCACATTTTTTTTATAATGCCTAAGTAATATAATAGAAACCCGCGCCTATCCATATCTGTATTAAATCAGGAGCGAACAGAATGCGTTCGCTTACAGCGTAGCTTCTATAAAAATGAACGCATTCACTCTTAAGCCATGGCGGCTTTGTATAGGTCGGAGGGGAATTGATATCAGTCTGTACGAAATATCATTTTACTGTACTGGATCATCGCACAGTACAGAATTGGTTTTGCGGAAAGGAAACGAATTATTGGAAAGCCATTTGCCAGAATAGTTCTTTCAGGCATGTTCAAACTAAATACGTAATATTCATTTACAGTAATGTCGGCATCGCGTGAACGTTGATTGACATACGTGGAGCGAATTTAGTGGAATTGTGTTTGCTAATCTACTGTTTGATTAATGGTTTGAATTTGTCAAATTAAATTCTATTGTATTGCATTTAATAAATTAAATTTCAATATTGTGACTTCCATAACGCATATAGTTCAGTTTAATTGGGAACAGACGCCCCAATTGAAGATTCCAGTGAAGAAAAACTTGAAAAAGCCGACATCTTCCATGAACAAGTCCTCTTATTTGTTTGACTTTATATCCGCTTCCTTTATTATTTCCATAAACCTTTTCTGGAGTTTACTGTATGTTTAATTATATTAATTAATACCGAAATGTTATTACGAAATCTGATTGCTTTGAATAGTGACGTTATTGTGTTCTGTTATGAAAGGCTCTGTAAAATAATATTATTGGGCTAACGAGATCGAGTTATACATTGTTGTGGAAATATCCTTACTATCTACTTACTAGTGGTAGGTTCTTTTTACTGGAGACGGTTAAGGAAGGTACTACCGCAGCGAAAACATTACTGTGTTCCGGTTTTTAGACTGCTGTATGCTAGTGATATTACTTGGTCAAGGAGACTTAACACATTACATCTCAGGGCGATGAGCTCAATGTAGTGCTGTGTTTATTATCTTAATCAGTACCATGTTGTTACGAGCAAGCGTATCACCTACCATGAGGTAGGTGAACGTCTCGCTCATCCAGTCGCACCTAGCTGCATAAAGAAAAATCTTTTACCGGATATATCATATTCCACCAAATCGTACAAAATTACACGAGAATTTATTTATGTTTGTTTCAGGTAATCAGTTGCTGTTAGTATTAGTAATAATTAAATATTCTATTGTTTTCGGGCGTATAATACTTCTTTTTGTTGTAATCTCGTTTGCACATGTCATTAAGCAAATAAAATAGGAAATTCAGCGAATCGACAACTTACGAGGTGTTCCCGGCGCAATGTAACGCAAGATAGGGTAAGTCGCCCTCCCATTTCGGGCCATATACGGGCTATTCATTGCGGAGGGTAGCAAAATTTTATTTCAAGTTAAATTGTATTTGGGAACTGTGCCACTTCTTATTTATTGGGGTTGAGTATCGGGGCCCGAGGCGTACTCGTGTATTGAACGCAGACTTAATAACAATATCAATGGGCGTCTTGTAACCGTCTCTGCCAATTTTGCAATGTATTTCGTGAACTCAATTGTTGCCCGCCCCGGTGTTGTGTATTTTGTTTTTTGCCCGACAAAATGACGAATTACGGAAGCGAAACGCTCTAGACATTGAATATAGCAAACGTTAACAAATCTTATGTAAGTTCATAACTTGATTAAGAAACTTCTAAGCTTATACAGTTCTTAATAGATATAATGTATATTAAATTCATTAACATTACTAATTATTGTTCTTTAAATACGTCTTTGAATTAATGTTGGGAGCGAGGTATGTGTGTATTTGAAAGTTATAAATACTAAAATAATTTGTTTAGGCTCATAATTAACACCTTGAAAGAATATAAAAAAGGTGAAAGAAAACGTATCTTCAATTGTTACAAAGTTTGTTTTAACAGTACTTCAGTACGTCTGTTAAATAACCATTATTTGAATTAAATTTAAACATTAAATGAATAAAGCAGTCGCGCTTTACCATCTTGTGCTCGGCGTGACGTCGTGTCGTAGTATTGGACAAGTGTGCGCTGTTTTATTCATAGGCCTCTTTGAATAAAGATGAAAATATTAAATCAGGTCAGAGGAAACAGCGTGGGTGCTAATACGACAGTAGGGGTTAAATTTCATACTAACAAAAAATATGTTATTGGTATACATTATACGTGTCTTAAATTATATAATACAATACTAGTGGAAATTGTCAGACGTACTGCTGCAACTATATTTTTATAAGAACAAAGAAGCGTCATTAATCTTAAGCATAAGTAAACCACATAGTATTATTAGTCTAAAATAAAAAAAAAATATATAAATTTCTGCTAATAAGTTAAGAAGTAAACGAAAAATTCATCTCCCGCCGACCCCGCCCTCCTGCAGCTGGTGGAAGAGGAAATCTCTCGCAGATCTTCCCCTCCTCCGGGGGGCCCGCCCCTAGATCCGATCACAGTGAGCGAGGTCACGGATACCATCCGTGGCCTAAAAACCAAATCCGCCCCGGGACTCG
>DWLS01000953.1:0-25024 GCA_018246255.1 Pachliopta kotzebuea | reverse complement strand
GAATGTTAGATATGATTGTGGAGGGATATGTGGGTCGAGGTACACCTAAGAAAAGATGGATGGATTGTGTGAAGGATAACATGAGTAAAAAAGGGGTAACCGATGAGATGACGGCTGATAGGCGAGACTGGAAGAGAAGAACATTTTGTGCCGAACCTACATAAAGTGGGACCAGGGCAGGAGAAAGAAGTAATTTTTGAGTCTTCCGGCTTAAAGGTTACCGACCCCTGCTCTAGACCATTCACATTCTAATCTTATAAGGTAGTAAAGATCCGGATCATAAGACGACGCATGCGTTTCTCTCTGTATTTTTTATTATGACTATACTTTGCAACTTTTATATTGAGTAAAACAGTAAGCAGATAAGAAATATCTTCCGTCAGTCTGTTAATAGATCGTTAACACGAGTCATATAACGTGAGATTAAATCGCAGAATAATTTCCTATGTTAATGAATCCTGCACTAATACGATTTGCTCACCCAATAAGCAAGCACACAGTCTCATAATTGCATCCATATCACACATTTATGTACTTCAATATATATAGATAGTGGTTTAATTACATCTTAAACTTGCTTGAATGAGTTTTAATAGTTTAATGTTTTTACAGCAAAACTTGCTTCCATCTTTATTATTTAAAGAAGGTAAGAATAATCTGTTGCAGTGTAAAGATATTATTTATAACCAGACTCTTGTCCTGCTTATCACGTAGCTTTTATGTAAAAGAATCTCGTTTGGTTAGTAATTTTAATAGCAAGATTCGCTATATAAACTGGAACACTTAATATGCAAGTAACTAACTTGTTACTAATGGATCAAGTAATTTTTTTGGTAGTCTTTTTTCTTCTTCATAAGTCAGTCTAAACTACTAAACATTTATATAGGTAGTAATATTAATAAATGTTTTCTCTGAGGGAATTTCGCAATTCCAAATCCATACGATTTAATTATGGTATGGATCTATCCAAACTTTTCTAGATCTTCATATTGTAAATTTGCTACTATAAAAGCATTGCTTTCCATTGACTTTTTTTAATTATAATATTATTGTTTGAACACAAATCCATTGTTTAATGTCTGTAAACCTGCATTTTATTTAAAATTTATTTTAAATTATTTCGTTTTCATGTTTTTCTATTACTGTTGTTGTCAAAGATTCGGATACTTATTAATTGTTAGATTTAGCAAAATCTTTTTCAGCTTTAAATGTTTTGCTGTATTTTTAAACTCTATAAAAACTTAAACATTATATATTTAACATTGGTATTATAAGTATTAGTAACGTCAATATTAAGCTGTAGCTTGGATATATAGCGATGCTATCAATAATCAGTTTCTGATAAACATGTGCTTTTGTAGTAAATCATCATTCTAGTGCCAACTTTACTCATGTTAATGACTATGCATGAAAACCGGAAACCTTGGATGCAGGTGACATAAATTCGATTTATGAAAGATCACTAAGGCTTATGTCCACTGCTGGACGTGGGTATCTATCGGTTGATGACGTTGATTTATATAAAATTCTGACTACTGGTGGGATTAATTACCTCACTTAATAGTCTATGTATTTAGGTTTATTAAAATCATTATTGTTGCTGTTTTATTATATACACGTATAATTGTAACAAGTCCACAACATTGTCTTTGTGTAAATACTAATTTTGTTTTGTTAGAGCTAATTATATACGCTACGGAATAATCATATGGGACAAGGTCAAAGACGTCGTGAAATATTCACGCGATGAATTCTCCTACCATTAAAAATCTTAATAACATGGCATTACCATTGAAGGTCCCAAAACAATTATAATAATCTATATAAATAATAACCATAAAGTTATTACTGAAACATTTCAAATATGAAAGAAAAATATTCTCCAGTGTACTTTAGCAATTTGTTTTCTACAGATAGTTACATTTTCTGGAATTGAATTCATCTCAGCAGTTCATATAAGCTGATTTTAAACTTTGTCTCTTTTAAGTAAGATCTCTTTTGGTTCGGCGGTTAACTTCACAAATGTTACCCAAGGGACAAAGTAAATCAGGTACGCCGGCGCAAGGAGGAAAGGAAGCCGCATTTTCACATAGGAAATCGCTCCATTTATATACTCTGTTTCATGGATAATAAAACGCCGAAAATAATTTTCTTATACTTCCGCTACTTCAAATTTTATATCCATAAATAATTTATAGGAGATGAGTATAAAAGGAGATTGTGCCAGTAACGTACATGTATATGTACGTTACTGGCACAATATAATCGTCCATCTTAGTAACAAAATACATCATTAAAAGACTAAGTAAAGACATCGACAAGGAAACAGGAAGCTATTCACTAAATCGGTCTTTTTATACTTTTGTAACAGACATTAAATCTCAAGAAGTCTCTATTTTTTAATTCACGTTCAATAATTTGAACAGAACTGATTGTCTATAGACATTTTACTATTTCTACCAGCGAACAGGTGCTATATGCTTGTGAAATTACCGGAGTAACAAGACTCATCACCATATATCATAAGGCGACGGGCGTAATGTAGTGCTGTATATACCATCTTATCCAAAGCCTCGTTAAGGGCAAGGGTGTCATTTACCACCAGGTAAACGTATTTATCGTCCCGTCGTTTCATATAATAAAAAAAAAAAAAACAATTAGGGATGTATCGTTATTTCTTATTACATTTTCACCCTTTAATTTTAATCTTACGCTAAATTTCCAACCATTAATGCCCGCCAAGTTAAACCATTTATCTCCAGTTTCGTGTGAAAACTTAAGAGCACGGCGGCGAAATTGTAAAGTTCATGCAAGTTATGAGAAGACAAAATTGTACTTCGCTCTTAAGTTGAGATTACGATTAGGTGAAGACTAAAATAGTTTTTGTAGATATTTTTTTATTATATCTATAATTTATTGTTGGGTTAGTTTCTACTGGATGAGTGGTTGAGGTGAAGTCTGTGATGATAGAGTGTACGAGTAGCCCACGTCAAACTTGGGTGGTAATACTGACGGCGGTAGAATATTCTAGTACTTCACAGTACGTTTTATGAAGGAAGGAGCGCAACGCTTTGTCCTTTACGAAATGCATAGAAAATCGACAACAAAAGGAATATCTGTCGTATGTCTGTACATCCGATTGTAAAAAGAACTATGAACGCCTTAAGATTTTATAATAAACGGACAAAGCAGCAAAGGGAATAAAATGATAAAACTTCTGATCGCCCTTTTCATATAAATCCTTCTGTAGTTCAATCTTTTTCGCGAAAAAATCCTTCATAGGATACTCTTCCGCTGCTTTAGAAAGGAATTTTAAATTGACTTAAATCCCACGGATTCTTCTTACGCGTTGGACAGACCGAAACAGACGTGGTTAATTTTTAATTGGAGAGAAGATCAATCCAGGCACAGGAAATGATGATTTTCGTTTTATTAATTTCTGTTATAAAGGAGGAAATTTCTTTATTCTTCTTATCACCATTTACCTATTTGCTAACACAATTTCTAGGAAATGCAAATGAGTGTAAAGTTTGGAAAAATGTTTATCGCTTTTTAATCTCAGATTTTTGTTTAAGATTCTTTTCACCAGTTTTAGTATTTTTGTGTAATATTATCATTATATTTGGCAATCGGTAAAATTATTAAGATATGATTCCTTCGCGAAATGCTTCTTAGCCCGACGTTTAGCTCCCGATTTCTGCCAGTCGCCAAGTGCTGATAGTCACTCCACCTTATCAAATGCTGCAATTATTTTATATAAGGTCTGGTTTATTCAAGATGACAAATCTTTTATTGACAAAGCAGACAAAACAAGAAAAACGGGAAATCGCTAGTGGCATTATTACCGCTAGAAATATTTTAAAGCAAAATTAGTAAAGTAGTAAAACCGTTTTGACTTTTGTCAGGTTAATTTATTTTGGTCAAATTTTAAACAGAAGAATTTTGTGTCTTCCCAATTATATTCAACGGTCGACAATTTTAAATATTATTTCATCACAACTTATAAATACAACACACAAACATTCATAATTAAACTAAAAACTATACATAACTAAGAACTGGCGAACATAATAAATGCTAAGCTAAGTAACTTGGTTATTACATATTATATTTTACAGATAATTTAGTAATACTTGGAATGAAACTATTAAAAATGCCAAGCTCATCAGTTTCTTCGCTGATGATACTGGTCTGGGAGGTCTGTAGAGGTTGGCGTATCTGTCATTCCAAAATGTCATTCTCTGCAGATGGGGATCTGTTCTCGGGCTTTCGTACGCAATCGATATATTTGCAGACACCTCTCCGCCGCTGAACAAGAAATATGCGAAGTTGTTACCAGTAACCGGTCCCCATGCCGCTGCATTTTGGTAATTTGGAGACCTGGAAAATAAATTGCATAACCTGTGTTTAATATCTACGGCTTTATTTTTCGACGTATATTTTATCGACGATCGGTCAACACTTGACCTTAATTTCGCATGATATCATCAGAAATTGGTTAAACTGAATATGACGTTCGTTTGTAATCTTATTGAAGATAATTTTTAATCTATGTTTTGCTTTTCATTTTAGACAAGGTCGTAGTAAATTTTGTCAAAATCGGTGCAACCGTTATAAATTATATCCATTATTACATTTAATGTAATATATAGCCTATTTTCATGTTTTCTAGCCATGCGTTGGCCATTTATGACAATTATATGCTCACATGAATCTAGACAATACACTAGATTACGCTTATAGCGTTAAGACATAAGATGGTACGTCTCAACTCCCAGTAACTTTATTAACAACAAGAATATATTATAACTGAGTCATTACCGAAAAAAAAATTAAAGTGCGGTGAAAGCTACACGAATTCCAGTAAAAGAGATCTAAATCATAAATTGTAAGTTAACTTACCCGTTATGTATAAAGGACGAATAACGCCTAATGAGCCATTGCATAACTGTTCCGTCGCTGGGTGTTAAGTCGTAATTTAAAAGGTAGTTCAGGACACCTCCGTGTTTAACCCCAGTCAGCGGAATCTGCGGTAAAGCCCAATCAGAATTGAACGTCCCTTTATAAGTGAATTCGTAAAGCCTGACTTCCGCTCTAGAGGTAAGCGCCCTTTCCCGCGCCCCTCTGATGACGGACACGAGTATCGTCGTATCGCCGTGATAATCTAAGTAATCCTCTATTGTCTCCATGTTAATATTTCTTTGACCAAAATAATATTCACGAATCGAATTTATAATCGTGGTCCTGTTCGGATGCGTCGCAAGATCCAAATCAACTTGAATAAAATCTTCAAAATTTCCTTGCATCTTTTCTAACCATTGACCATAAGCAGCTTCTAAAGCTCTTATAGTTCCTTCTTTGTTCGTGTATCCAGCAATATAAGGTATGTGAGAATAATTTCCGGAACGTAGTATATTTATTGGAGCATCGGCAATGATTGTATTATTTGCATCTACGTTGTTTTCTACGCATGGTGCGAATAAAGAAGTGTTGTTACGAAATTCAAAGTCAGTAAGTGCTATTGCCAGAATATCTGCGTCAGTAGACGCTAGTAATTTTGCCAGTTCTTCCCTCGTTTTGTCAGTATAACTAAGTTTAGCTGCTAATGCTTCGGCATAACCAATGGGGTCGTATGCTATCGCTACAGGAGATAACGCGGAGCCGCTTTGCGCAATTGCTTTGTGAATAAGATTTTCCGCTGAAGGTGACAAAGTAATGAGATCGACCATAGCTGCTCCCGATCCATGGCCAAAAAGCGCAACATTGTTCGGATTTCCACCGAATCCAGCGATGTTTTGTTTTATCCATTTCAATCCTTGTACGACATCTTTTAGACCAGCATTCCCCGGTGCTTGTTCGACACCGAGACACAAGAACCCAAATATTGAAAGTCGATAATTAATCGTTACAACTACAATGTTTTCATCAATGAAGTTTTTAAATGATCGTCTTGTGGCGTCTATCGTTGTATACTCTTCTCCCAGTATCCAAATGAGCACCGGTTGTGAAGCTGTAAGGTTTGAGGTGAAGATATTGAGAGTCAAGCAGTCTTCGATTCCGACGAGGCCCCGTGGTGTTGGGTGGGCGCATACAACCTCGCTGTCAACTGCGTGAAACACACCGGGGTACGAAGGAGGCGGGGGAGCAGCCTGAAAAGGAGAACATATGCCTTGTTTAAACTATTTGTAATAAAACCTTATCTTTTCTGGAATGTAAATTATTCGTAATAAAACACAGAAACGAGTATCTTTAGTTACTAATACTGAACAGTGATAATTGAAAGAGAAGATTTGGTTAACCTCCACATAGGCCGATGGTTGATTAAAAAGTTCTAATGTTACTTGTATATTATAATATAAAGGAGAAGCAGAAGCCATTAGAGTATGAGGTAGATAACCAACTACGAGTTCTGATCAAGTCAGAGCTGCAGTAGACAAGTCTTTAACCGAATATAGCCAGTAGTTTGGTAGAAATGGAGGTGTTTAGTGAAACGGGCTACTACTTTACCAGTCTTTCAAGATTAATCTAAAAAAGGTAGACATTTTGTATTTTCAATTTTCTTGTCAATTTCCGTGGAGTAGTGGATAAGTGCTTGCTTTGCAACAGAGATGTTCAAGTTCAGTTCCGGAGCGACATATTACAGTTGAATTTTCAATCTTGACCAAGATTTTTCAAACTTGTCTGACCATCCTTGTAAAAGTGCCGCCGTAACATCGTTACTGAGTACTGGTAGTCAACTTATGAGGGGCATAATTCTCCTGGCGATCACGATTAATGATCCAACGATCTTATTGTCCCTTCAGTTTAAGTGAAATTGAAGTAAAATATTGCTTGTTGTGTAATCATGTAAGACAATATTTAGTACTTTTTTAGTTTTCAATATCGGCTTAGTGTAAAATTTCGCGGTACTAATATATAGCATGCTGATAAAGATTGATAAAGAAGCGATACTCTCACGTATATCTTTACAGAAAAGACAGTGTGAGAAAGTTGTTTAAGCCCAGCCGTGGAGTTTCTTTTACACCTACGATGGGGTAACTGAGAGAAATAGTTTAAAATTATGGTGATAACTGTGCCTTCTTCTTGTCTCTTGGCAATTAAGTGATATAGCAAAATTAGTTTGTTCAATAAGGAAATTGGTTACATTTACTAAGTTGATATTACTCATTTTTGACATCAATTTTCATAACTTTTTTTGTTAGTCGTTAAGTATCGATACCCCTTTAATTTGCCTAGTATATAGCACCCTTTATAACACAGTAATGTCTACACAGTACTGTTTGTCAGCTGAGTAGCTGTGGTGGTAGTAGACAGTCGCCAGCAAAAGATACCTACCCACCATTATATAAGTATAATAATTGAGCTGTGCGTGTTTCCATATCGTGTTATGAATACGAACTGAGACATGTTTACTTGTTAGTTGCTATGGTTTATAACATGCAATGTTTACTTATATCACAAATTAATTTAAAATTCATTATACACGAACAATTTGATGTTTTATATTTCTCCGTTTTAATGAATACACAAACAACACAGACGTTTGTTCTTTGTTAGCAACTGTGACTAACGTATCTTAAATGGATATTAACGAAATGATTTTTACTTTGTTAATTAATTATATTTATTAACGATCCCATTTTGAAACTATTGATGCAAGGTTGTTATATTACAGTTTAATTCTTGTTAAAATCAGTGAACTGAACACTTGAGGTTTTTATCTATTTGTATTTATTATCTATGTTATCCGCACCAACGCCCTGTTTATATCATCGATAATAATGCCGTTGACTTCGTTGTAGACGGTATAAGAGATAAAAATAGATACATTTTTAAAGCGTTGAGAAAATATGTTATTATATCGTATTATGGGGTAATAGGAAATAAATTACCTTAAATCTGTTCTCCCCGGACACGGCGCCGGCGTAATGTATTCCGTAGAAAGTGAAGTAATTTCCATCCGGCGCAGTGGAGCCCTGTATCAATCCTTGGGTTGTGTTTACAGTGGGGCTGTCTTGCGCGTGCGCAAGCGCAGCTATACACACAAACACGTATAGTAGCATATTCACGCACACGAGACCGGCGTGCGGTTCCTACGGCGTACGTCGGAGCAATGATCGAGCAGAGACGCGGTATCACACCTTTAAAATAATATCGACGTGAGTTATTTTTTTTATCGTGATTTTCGTATCAATGAGGTCACTGTTCCTTACAAAATGCATGCGCATTATAAAACGGTTTCCGATTCGATTCTAATATCACATATAAATATATATTTATGTGTAAATATATTTAATACGATTAGCAGATGACACTAGCAGGGCGTCTACCTGATCATAAATGATGCGGTTGCTTATTGTGTTTTGTCACATTACCCCAATAATTTCACTATCATACAGCACCATTCAAATCGGATCACAGTAATGATTGCATTACTATTTTGCGGTAGAAATAAGAGTTGTAGTGGTACCTACCTAGACAGTCTCCGGCAACAGAGACTGATCTCCAGTAAATATTTCTTGTTGTTTGTGATAGAATTTTTGGAAACTGGTCAATTTCTACCCTCATGTTTAACGCTGCTGTTTTGATAGTAGTCAACGTATCAGAGCTGAAATAGTTTGGGAGAACATATCATCAACTACTAATTAATTGTCCCAGAAAGTAATTGTTGGCCCAGAAAATAAGTTGTTTGTTAAAATACTTACGCGTATAGATTCTGGTAGCTGCCAGTTCTTCATTACTTTGAGTTTAGACTTCATTGCTTAAAAGTATTTATTGAGATTACGCTCGACTATGCTCGGAGTTTCTCCACGTGATCAAACCAGAAATGAGGAGTTCCGCAGAAGGACTAAGATCACCGATATAGTCCTAAGGATTGTTAGACTAAAGTGGCAATGGGTAGGGCACATCGTTCGAAGGATTGAGGGTTGATGGGGCAGAGGCGGCTGTATACGTAAACGTAGTACTGAGAGGCCCTCCACAAGGTGAACCGACGATCTGGTGAAGGTCACGGGAAACTGCGGAAAGTTAAGAGATCTTTGGGGGAGGTCTATATCTAGGAGTAAGCGTTCTGGCAGATAACGCTTTCACCATAACTTTTTCCTATCCATGTCCAGTTAAAATTTTATATTAGAGGAGAGTTTCGTCAAAGGTCTGCAATTCTTTGCAAACTACACAGGCGATTAGATTATCGCTTACATGTTAGTTCTTAAAGGAAAACAATACTACCAAGAATGTTTTGGGTAATCGTCACCAATCATTGATTGCGCAAGTTTTTTAAGGAAGTGACTCACTTAACACACAAACACAAGCTTGACGTTGTTTTTGTGTGCACAATGCCATATCGCCTTTTAATATCTAACTGGTTCATAGTCGGACACTAGTTTTATTCATTACAAGTTATATATTAAATCTATACACATTTTGCTAATTTTTAATGAGTTTTAATACAAGCGTTACTGTATTTTTTTTGCTTTCTCTTGATTTTATTGTTCAGCGCTTTTTATACTATTATTGATATTAATACTAATGCTAATTATTATCTACCATAACAAAATTGTTATACATACCTGTATGTACACATAGTCATATTTACTTGTTCTTACTCCTTTTGTTTACTACAGAAATATATTTTATAAACTTAACTGATTTACATTTTATTTATATGTCCAGTCTATCTGTATCTAATCTTAACCTTGTGTCTTGCTCAAGTTTATACCGTAACATACTATGAATGAGACTCTCCGTTAGTAAGTGAGGAACCGTTTCCTCAGCAGGGTCATCACATATACACGATGGGCTCTCCTGATACTTGAAACTTCAAGTATTGGCAAAATCTGCCTTGGCCTATGAATATACAGTTTAGCTGATCAGTGGGATTACTGTATATTTTATTAGCATCATTATCTTCAGCCGAAAGAGCCACTGTTAGAAATATTTGTCCTCCAAAGATCTCTTCTACAATCAGTCCTGCGCTGTCCTTATTTCAGTATAGGCCCTTATGTATTCCTTTTCCGAGTTTCGTTTCTTTCTTTTTTTTTTAAATAAATGTAACCTATTTTATTGTGTGTAATCTTCGGCATGTCTAGACTAATTATTAGAGTATTAGTAATAGATATGAAGGATAACATAATTTAATATTTTTCTTCCAGCTCCTTCAATAATTATTTTAAAATCAATATATACTGGTATCAAAACGTCTGTTTAGTTCAACAAGTTATTAATAATATTTTGATGGTAGCAAAGATATATTAAAATCTTCAAGTCAAAATTATTTAATCTTCTCATTATTTTGGTTTTTACTTAAAATATCTTATAATTTTTTCTTTTATATTATTTCTCTTTTGCTCTTTGTATATTATTATGATTTAGATTTCAGATGTATCAGTGTACCTGAAGATTTTGTCTGTTGAAAGTGAGATATGATTTGAATTATTCATCAGCCGATAGACGTCCACTGCTGGATATAGGCATCTCCCAACACTTTGGGATTTTTTTGGGACTTAGGTTGTCTTCGTCCATGCTGGCCCAGTGCGGGATGGTGTGGAGACAGAGCTTTGTTTCTTGATAAGCAAGGTGCACCAAGAGCAGGTGAGGTTTACATGGGTTCCGTTAGGTGTTATGAGGGGTTACACCTCATCGATTTGGATTGGTATTTTTAAACTTTATTCTTTCTGTGGTAAGAAATGATCTTTGATTCGTCATGCGGGTTGCTGCCACTTTGTCTTTACCTATGCATGATCATTGGGCTAAGCAGCCTTTTTTTTACAGATCTTCATTCGTAATTTATGAAAAATTAAATAATTTTTTTCTTTTTACAGGTAAGCTTCGTTATTGTAATATCAATTACTTCTGACAATGAAAAAGTAAGAGGCGGACGCTTATGCTTTTCTTCTTACAATAACTATTTCAGATGCATAACATAAAATATTTAGCAGAAAGTGTGATTATATCAATATTGATAAAACTGACTGACAAAGGTAAACAATTTGAGCTTAAGATTTTAATCTTAACGACAGTTTCGGTCTCTGGGTCTTCACCTCCCGACTCATCGACCACTGATATATGTATATTAAGCAATAAATTTGCAAATTTAAAAATGCTTATATAGTTAGAAACAAAAAAAAACTAAGTATTAGCTATTAAATATATAATACTGACAAAATAAATCGCTTTTTGTATTAATGATAATATGTATTAAACTATATATTAAATGTTATAATTGTTATTTGATAAGTTCTATGATGGTTCTATATTGATCTTGATAAGTATCTTAAGTCTAACATCACAATTAGCTTAGGAAATAATCATTATAAACTTAATCTGGATTTATGTGTCTAGATTTTTTATTACCTTATACAATTATAAAAATATTACAGACAAAATACGAACTTCTGGAGAGTATAATAATGATAATAAAAGACAAAAGTTCTTCAAACATCTATCCACGTTGTATAAGGTAAACATTTAACAATCAACATCCCTGTTATTCGGCTCCATAAAATATCAAGGCTTGTGTCCAGTTGTATACTGCCGCAGGCTGTTGAGGATGATGATGATAATGACGATGAGATATCAAATAAGTTTTACAATGAATTTTCGAAATTATTTACCAATTAATTGTTTTCTGAGCAGTATACTGTTGTTTAGAGAATCATTGAGGTGATGTTAACATTTGACAATAACTTGCTCCATTTAAGCGAAGGTTTTTAAACAAACATAGTTATTAACTTACAAAAGGCTAAGAATATAGTTAAAATAGAAAGTTTCGTAGCTGAGGACGGTTGTGGGGGGGCTTTATAGTACTTTGAATATAAGTCATCCCAAAAGGCAATAGTTGCTTCCATCGGATTGATTAGTCCTGATTCATATGAAATTGTAAAGTTTGGGGACACCTCGCCTCCGTAGCACAAGTAGAAAAGAATACTGGAAACCGGACGCCATTCAACAATTTTCGGACTGTTTGTTGTTCTATAACAAGAAAAAAAATAATGTCAATAACATACTGAAGATACTTTATTAGTTATTAGTACGACAGAAATATTTCTATGTTATTTAAATTATACACTATTACAATTTTTTTATTTGTTGTAGCGACGAGACGGTCAATACGTTCTCATGATGGTAAGTGATACGCTTGTCTATAACTACGTAGCGCTTGTTAAGATTGTTTACATACCACATTGCGCTCGTCCCTATAAGAAGTAAGGTTTTAAGTCTGGTTAGGTGTTAATTCCACTGGCTACAGCATCCTTCAAACCGTAACACAGTAATTTTTGAACATTACTGTTTGGCGGCAGAAACAGAAGCGGTGGTGGCTACCTAAACGGTCTGCGGCAACAGAGACCTACACTACCACCAGCAAAATAAAAGTTCTGTATGCAAGGACCTTGCTCGTTTTGTCTTCCTGACGATTTAAAAAAGGTACGAAAGTAATTTAAAGAAAAAAATTCTTACCCGTTCCATAGAAACATTGTATATCGCTGCATCAACGATTTCATAACATCCACATCTGATGGTTGCAAATCGTAGTTTAACAAATAATTCAAGACACCCCCATGTCTTACACCAGTTAAAGGGATTTGCGGGAAAGCCCATTCAGAATTGTAAGTCCCTTTAAACTTGAAATGATAAAGACTTACTTCCGCCTTAGAAGTCTTCGCTCTTTCCCGTACACCACGTATAACGGATACACTTATCATCGTATCTCCGTGGTAATCCGTGTAATTTTCAATAAACTTCATGTTTATAGAATTCTTTGAAAAATAAAATTGTCTAAAAGAATCAACAACGACAGTTTTGTTGGCTTGTGGCTTTATTTCTAAATCAACTTGCAAAAAATCTTCGAAACTCTCATCCATTTTATTTAACCATTGATTATTTACTGCTTGTGCTGTTCTTATGGTGCCTTCTTTATCGGTAAAGCCTGCTATATAAGGTATCTGATTATAGTTACCAGATGTCAAAATATTGATCGGTGCTTCAGTGAGAATAGTGTTATTGTCGTGTGCATCATTTTCAATGCACGGTGCAAATAATACAGTATTGTTTAATAGTTCGAAATCAATTAGTTTACTAGCGAATAAGTCGATATCAGTTTTTATTAATGCATCAGCTAATTTCTCTCTGGATTGGTAAAAGTAGCCAAGTTTTCTTCCAAACATTTGCGCGTAACCAATTGGATCATACGCTACAGCGGTAGGAGACAAAGCCGACCCGCTATGAACAATCGCTTTATGCGCCAGATTTCTTGAAGATGGTGACATAGTAATAAGGTCGACCATAGCTCCGCCCGATCCGTGGCCAAATAGGACGACATTGTCAGGGTCGCCGCCGAACTTGGCAATGTTTTGTTTAATCCACTTCAAACCTACGACAATATCTTTTAAGCCAGCATTCCCGGGGGCTTGTTCAACCCTAAGGCAGAGAAATCCGAAGATAGACAGGCGATAGTTTATTTTCACTACTACAATATTTTGATCGATAAAGTTTTTGAATGATCGCGGGGTAGGATCTGATGTTGTGTATTCTTCTCCTACAATCCAAACCAGTACTGGCTGTGAAGTTGTAATATTGGGTGTATAAATATTGAGAGTTAAACAGTCTTCAACTCCTACAATGCCACGGGAGGTTGGCTGGGCGCATATTACATCGTCGTTAATTGCTTGGAATACTTCAGGGTAAATTGGGGGTGGTGGAGCTACCTGAAATAATTAAATAAATTATCAATCAACTTAACATTGTTATTTCAGTTATTTGTGACGAAGGGAAAACACATTTATATTTCAAATTACGTGAATCAATGAGATGATCAGTGTATTAATGTGAAGGTAACACGCTTATTTGTAATGATTAAGTTCCCTCGTCCACATTATAAAAGGTCCATGTTCAGCAATTGATGTCTATCGGTTGATGATGTACTTTAACTATCTTTACCAAGTTTTCATTCTCTGTAATACAATTAAAATCAACTCTGATGTCATCAACCAAAAACAAATCTTCATAGCTTGGTTAAAAAAAATCTTGATTTGCAACTTATTATTTATTAGAGCTATAATGTTTGAATGTAATTGACTTGCCATAAATTTTAGAACTTTGCCGGTTACTATATTTATTTTGGACATATTAGTACATAGTTGCTGTACTGAAATCCTACGTTTGAATGTAAACACAATTACAACTTGGCGAAGTTATAGACGATCGTACAGTTTGTGCTTTTTTGTGCCAAAATTCCGTCCGGTTCGTTCACAAAATATAACCGGTCGAGACGAAACGTGAACATACGTAGAGTCAAATCGAAACATTTTGATTTTATTATAAAATTGTATATACGTATTTCTTCAGTCTTAAAGCAAAATGTAATATAAAAATGAAAATAATTATCTCAAATTCTACTAGTTTTAATTGGTTTTGATTTATTTAGAATAAAATATGGTAAAGTTCATTAGGATTTAACGGATCTCACACTAAAACTCATGGGACCCAAGCCAAGCTCTCCTGTTCGTGGTGCAGCCTTCTAATCAACAATCGAGGGTTTGCCTTCCCACCAACCTGCATTGGGACAGCGTGGATAACTCCAATCCCCTCATTATTAGGGGAAGACTATATCCAGCGATGGACGTCTACCGGCTGATAATCATGTAAGTACATTACCATCTTAAACATGACAAAAAAATCCACACTGCGCTATCAATCAATGTTTGCTGTTTTCTAACCTCAAAGATTATCTTCAAAGTTTTATTTGCAACAAAAAAAGTGTCATAAAAATAGAATAACTTTTTAAAGAGATTGTCATAAAAAAGGCGCAGTTCAAAACAATGACTGCATACCTTAAACCTGTTGACTCCAGAAACAGGTCCAGCGTAATGGATACCGTAGAATACAAAGTAATCGCCGTCGGTAGCTTTAGTGCCCTGTATACTTCCTTGTGTAGTGTTCACAACCGGGGGCTCCTGCGCGTGCGCAATCACCACTCCGAGCACTAAATACAACAATAACACCATAATAACGTTGATACAAACACGTCCTACCGCGTGACGACCTTTCGCGGGACTGTCCAAAGCATCACATGTTATGAACTTGTACAGAAATCATTATCAATGATGTTGGACTCTAATCCATGACGCGGCGGTTAATTATTTTATAAAACTCATCCTTTGTCTTTTAAATATTATCATTATTATTTATTGTGTAAGATATGAATTTATTATTAAGTTGATCAAATGACTAATAAATAATCTATGATATATCTCAATCCTGGTTGGAGGGGAAATCCCTCTATTATTGGGGAGGTATATATCCAGCAGTGGACGTCTATCAAATGGTCATGATGACAAATGTTTGAATCGATGTTAAACACGTATAAAATTGAGTATGTGTATATATTAAATTCGTTGTTCTTGTATAAATATGCAGTTATATTGCAAAAGTTCAAGAGCTTCACTCCAGTTGGCGTGTCGCCAGCGGAATGAATGTGTGAAGTTTGAAACGTCCGTCTTTATGTGCTTTGTTTAAATCACCATCCAAAACTTCAACTCCTGATCTTTTGTCCGTCGTAAATAGGTGACTTTATTAATTAATATATCCGAAGTTAATACCAATTTTGAATTTTCATCGTTTTCAATAAATACTTAAAAAAACTTCCTTTGATTCTATTGAGACCGAGTAAATCCAGAATGATCTCTAGTAAAGTTGGATTTGATATTTTAAGCCCTTCTTTTTTATATCCTTTTCCCGTGAAATTAAAGTTTAAGGTTCTCATTTTGCTCTTTCTTTTACATAACCTATCTTGTCTAACATTATCACTATCGTATATGTCTAATCTATTAATATTTTGTCTAACATATTTATTTTAAAGTTTTCGTAATCTATTGTATTTTTACTTATATATTTAGTTTATATTACTTATTCTTACATATATGTGGTACATTTTCGATAAACATAGACCTAGTTTAAACGTTGTTGGTCAATTTTCTCCTCATGCTGTCTGACCAGGCCATAGTTAATGAGCTCTTTCAGTACGATGAGACGAGAACAGTTCATCGTTGCGCAAGGGTCATGCTAATGTTGTCATTCTATAACAGTGTAAGTATATTTACTAACAAAGTTTTTATATCTGTCTTATATCTCTATGTTGTTATCATCAGAACTTACTAAATTTTTTAATGCATCGAGGCAACGAGACGATAGAGGCGTTTGGTGTTAAGTGACAACGAGGTGCTGGTTAAAATGGTATACACAGCACCACATTGCATTACCCCGATAAATCCTCTAGCATAGAGCACCCTTTAAACTGCAGCTTCAGCTGCAAAAGGAGCTGCGGTGGTACCTACCTAATAGAGACTTACCACCGGTGTACTTTAATTTAAAGCTAGATTTTACGGTGTACCAAAAACTTATAATCATATTCTTATTTTCCTGTATTATATCTCCGTCTATATATAAACAAAATTATTGTAATGTAGTTACTACGTTGGTAATTTAGTTTACCATTACAGGATAGCTACCCTTTCAAGGACGCAGGGTTGACTACAAGGCAATTAAACTGCAATTTGTTTTCCAAGTTCCTGCTAACGTGACTCGCTTCTGTACTTGTAATGCAATTACGGCTATTCCACGGCCACAAAGGTCAAGGATGTGACCTTGACCTAAATGATAATGGTTTCCTATCATATTTTTATTAGTACCAAGCAAAGAATTATTAGTCTTATTTATTCACTGAATATAATAACAAAGCTTTAAAGATATCATATAATCAATTTTTTCCCAAGCCCCATCAATAAACGCTGTGTCTGTGTAACGCCCTTTCTTTCACTGTAAATTTTGCGATATATCTATATAGGATCTATATTGGTATACAGATTTTGGCTCACTTTTGGTTGGTCGGCCAAAATCGGAATAACATAAAAAATATTTTTTGGCGATGAACATTTTTATTTCGTGACTTTTGCTCCCACTTCCATTTGGCTTATACCGGATGTACATATAAATATTAATTTTTATACGAGGAACGTATTTGTATGAGATCAATGTCAAAAACATGCATAGTTATAGTACTTAGTGATTTTCGGCACGACTTCTGGTAGTCCGTTCGGAACGGGATATGGTTAAGAACATATCCGTACCCACTTCATAATTAATGCCTAGTTATATTTTGGCCGGCCTTACTGTTTGTCCAGGGCGCGACCACAACGAAATTCACACGAACACACACTTGACTAAATCATAGTCAATTTAAAATTAACAATGAGTTTTTGTCAAAGAACGACTAGGTGAAAACTACCGCAGCTCCTATTGCAGCCGATAAACACTACTGTGTAAACTTTACTACGTTCCGTTTTGAAAGGTGCTGTATGCTAGTGAAATTACTAGAGTAACGAGACTTAACAACTAACGTCTCAAAGTGTAAAGCGCAATGTGCTGTTATGTACCATCTTAACCAGCGCCATGTAATGAACAAGCCTATTAATTACTATTAAGAGAAAGCTTTGTCTTGTCGACCAAAAAAAGTAGCGGTAATTGTTTACCATGTTTTTTACCGTATGTTCGTTTACCATTAGATTCTTTGAAGAAATTAGTAGCAGTAATATATCCTTAGTACTAAGGATTTTTTTATAACAGTGGATTTAATAAAATATTTTCTAGCGTTTTCTTTAAAGAGAAATTCACACCGGAACTGAGGAAATCGCTAATATAGTGCTGAAGTGCTAGAACTTACGGCATTTGGTCCATTTCCAATAAACCGATTAACCTCTTTTTCTGGTAAGAAGACAGCATAGACTATCTCATTTGGTTCGTAGGTCATTTAAAAAAAAATTACTTTGCAATTTTTTTTATTATATATGTAATATTATAATTATATTCTTTTCTTTTATTCGACGCCGTGAAGAGACGAGCAAGACATTCACCAGATGGTGTGCATCGAAAGTGATCGAAGTCCTTCGATGTCCTTGGATGTACTTGCCTGTCCATGCTTGTCCGTGCTTGTCGGTGCTTGTGATTGCTTGTCCTTGCTTGACCTTGCTTGTCCGTGCTTTGCCCATAATATCTTGGCGCTGGTTGCAGCAAAATACATCGTATAAGTTCAGTCAGCGCTATCATCATTAGAGAATATACTCTACATATATTTTTTTAATTATCATCCTTCAATAGTCCACTGCTGGACATAAGCTTCCCTCAATAATGGAAGGATTTCTCCTCCAATCCGGATTGGGACAAAATTATGGAAGACCGCCCAAATTTTTCCAATATGTAATATTAGGTTTTAATTGGGTGGTAGATCTCTGTTGCCGGAGATCGTCTAGGTAGATACCACCACAGCTCCTATTGCAGCCTACAAACAGTACTTTGCAGACATTACTGTCTTCCAGTTTGAAGGGAGCTGTATGCTAGTGAAATTACTGGGGTAAGGAAACTTAATATCTCGTCTCAAAGCGAGAAAGCTACTTAGTATAGCTGTGTACCAACTTAACTAATACCACATTGTTATGGGCAAAAGCATCACTTACCATCAGGTGAATGCCTTACTCATCTTATGGAGTCTATACGGATATTATTATCTATCGTAGGGTATACACACTTTATAGAAAGATATATTTGACTTACATATCGATTGAGTTTCAGTTGCTGTGCAGGAGTTGAATCTGCAGAACGAATTCATAAACCGCGTCGATTTTAGTATCCTATTTATATTATTATGTTCTTGTTATGGTCTTTTTGTTTGTGTGTTTTATATATATGTGATCGTTGTTAATATGTGCATTTATTCTGAATTAAAATATATGTGATATTGTTGTCCTAACATGTGCGCCGGTTTGGTTAAGTATATCAAGGTAACTAAGTCTTATCAATATTACTATATATCAATATTATTATACTGTAATTTTTTAAATTGTTATTTCAACAGTTATCAAGCTTTTTATTCTTCTACGAGACGATCACCTTCACCTGATGGTAAGTAATACGCTTACCCATAACGTGGCGCTAGTTAAATTGGTATACACAGCACCACTGCGCATGCCTTGAGATGTAAGGAGTCTCGTTATCCCAGTAATTTTACTAGTATACAGCACTATTCAAACCGGAACACAGTAATGTTTGCACATTATTATTTGGCGGTAGAAATAGGAACTGCGGTGGTACCTACCTTGTCTGAGGTGACAGAGACCTACCACCAGTAAAAGTGTACTATTACTGTCATCTCCTTTGTAATTTTCATATAAAAAATACGTTTGTTAGTATGTGTTTAAATTAACTTATGACAGGAGCCTTTATTAATTAAAATTATATATACATATAATTTTTTGACAATCGTTCCCCTTCGTATTGTAAGAGTCTGTTTGTTTTCTTTACTGTACTTTCTTTCTCTATACTCTCTACTTCCCTCACTTTCATGCTGTCTATTTTTCTTTCACTCTTGTTTTTTATCTTCTTCCTTTTTTTGTGCATCGCCTTTCATTCTAAATTAGCAGCCTACTTTTATTTTCCTCTATAACTTTCTCCACTACCGACTTGCAATATTTAATTAATATGCGGCGACTCTCGTCTTCTCTCATCAGACAGGCAATACTACCAACATTAATCATTCTTCCCAATTCTATCTCACAATTAATGGGAGCCTTTCAAAGAAGAGATGATAGGCTTCTTCCAGACTAGTGATCCATTCTACTTACCATCAGATGGGATCAATGCTAGAAAAGTTAACCTAATGATTAAATATAATAGAAACGTATGATTTTACTGTTTTGCGAATTGTTTAATATAGAGTTCATCGTCATTATCATTATCATCAGCCTATAGACGCGCACTGCTTCGCATTGATTCATGTTAACAAGAATATTTCATATAAATATATAGTAGTTAAGGGTTAAATGAATAGTTCAATTTTACTGATCTAGCTGCGTTCAGTTAAACTATTTATTACTTAACATTCCTACTGCTTTATTGCACTCGTAATTACTCGATAAAATCCGCTTTTATTATATGTGTGATATTTGCATACTATTTTTAAGCAGCGCGGGCAAGGTGTATGGTAAGTAATGAAGTCATCTTGATTACTGCAGTAATTTCTTTAGAAACAGCTAGTAGTTTAAATCGCCTTTGAAACCAAAACAGTAATATTATCACGCTATCCTATCGATATCCGGTGATATATGTTGTATGCAGTAATATATACAAAACTACAGAATATATACACAAGAACATTATACAAGTTTCAAATACTAACCTAGTTTAAGTTTACCCATTCAAGTTTAATTACAGTTGGTAATTAAGCACCAAGTAGGATGTCGGGGACTTGACCAGTAGAGGAACAAGACCAAGACAATAAGAATCGATATACAACTTATACTTTTTTTATTCGACTTGATGACAAGACTAGCAAGGCATTCATCTGATGATAAGTGATACGCTTGTCCATAACCTGGTGGTGGTTATGTATATTATATACATAGGACCATTCATCTGTAGCTTGAAGACTTGTGTCAAGTCTCATTACCCCAGTAATTTCTTTAGTTTACTTTCTTCTTCTTAGTCGAATTTTCTTATGACTGAAGGTCGTGGTCTCATGTGACCTTCTAGTTTACAACTCCTTTCAAACCAGAATATAGTTACCTTTGCACAGTAATATATGTCGGCAGCAATAGGAGCTGCGGTTGTACCTAGACAGTCTTCGGTAACGAAGACCAGCAATAGATAAATATAATAACTGGAGTAGAGAATTGAGCATTGTACCACATAGACCTTTTCAATTAAGAAGATACATAGAAAACTTACTGACTTAATGTTTAATACTTTATCTGTCCCGTTATTTGTAATATAGATAACGTATCAACGTCAAAATATTCTAGGTAATATGAATCAATGAGAAACTGATACAAATGATTCACCATTATGCGTCACTGAATATCTAGTGTTTAACTATTGTAAATGCTAAATGGATAACATAAACGTTTAATTGAATTTTATTTTTCTAACTATGAAGCCGAGCTTGGTGAAATGTACTAACTCAAAATACTCTGCTTTTCCCAATAATTTCACTACCCATAAGGCTCTTCTAACTGGAACACAGTAACAATCATATTGTTAGATAATAATATAAGTATTAAATGATGTAAATAAAAGGTTAGAAAAGCCCTGAATAATAATACTAGGTACAAGCAGAATTAAATTAAATGTGTATTATCATGTTCAGTCAAAATGCAATCGCTGAAAATTTAGCTTATTTATAGCTGTCTTTTCTGGTGGTAGGTCTCTTGCCCCTCAGCAGCATTGCAAAAGGGCATGGTTGAGTTCCATAAGAGAACCCGGGGCATATTGCAATGCACCGAAGATGACTGAGAAGGTTTTAATTGGTATAAATCCGACAGAACCCTGAATAACCCCAGAAGCATTTTGAGATTTTCTCTTACACAAAAAAATATCTGTTGCCGGTGACTGTTTGTTACCACCGCAGCTCCCATTGCAGCCGGGAAACAGTACTCAGTTACCGTTTGAAGGATGCTGTATGCTAGTAAAATTACCGAGGTAACAAGACTTGATATCTTATGTTCCAAAAGTGACGAGCTCAATATTGTTCTGAGCAAATGTATCACTTACCATCAAGTGAACGTCGAATAATAAAAATGTTTTCTAGAAGCTTCGTTAACATGTTTATTGTCGGGCGATGTAATTTACACGTGAACAAGCTGTGTACAGATTGTTCCAGAAACTTCATCAAAGTTTAATGTGACAGCTGCGGTTACTGCGTAAATTTCAACCCTTAATTTTACGTAGCCTACGGCTGACTTAAGTACTGGTTGAAGTAATAGTAATTTATTTGGGTTACGAGTTAAAATGTTTTCCACCGTCACATTACCCTCGGTAACGTAAAGGCTATTAAGAGGGAACAAATCCAGGAAATAGGTAGTAGCCATTTCTTTGACCCGTATATAATTCGTTAGCTAAATTCATACCGAGTAAGAAGATTAGGCAGATACCTTTATAATTAAGGAGTCCAACAATTAATAAGGAACTTCAATGGACAAGTAGTTTATGAATTTGTAGTTCATGGTTCGGAATATAATCTAAATTCTCCCTTTGATTATATTCATTAAACCTTTGAATTGTTAATATGAATGTTTGTAATATCAATCCCATTAGTATCATAATTTAATAAGTATTTATGAAAATTAATTTAAACTATTGAGCCATAGATTCTTTTGATGCTGTTAATCAAACAATTACAAAACTAGCTGTTGGTTCGGAGTGTTGTGTTTTTTTCCTTTCCTTCGTGGAGTTTCAAAATATTTTTGTATAATCAGCAATTTTTTTGCGATTGCGCAATTGGCTTAGGTGTTTTCAAAACCAGCACAAACACAATGTGAGTTTGGACACTTAGTAATTTAGGCGTGTATTTGAAATTTTGTTTTAGCTTTTTTGAAAAGTGCTGCATACCACTTACCATATGAACTAAAGATCTCGACAAATTGGATGTAGCTAGATCAGGTCACTTAGAATATTCGATGGGAAATCCTTCATTCAGTACTGGACAGCAATAGGCTGAAATAACTATTGTTTCACTCTTCTTTATTTTTATATCACGAATTTTTGCAGTAATTGAATTCCCCATATAGCCTCCACCGTTTCTTAATATAAGAACTAAATATCCAAGAGGAACAGTCATTTAACAATCTAATTTAATATATCATCTATAATTAACTTGAAAAAAGAAAGCTTAGTTAAATTTTTACTATATTCCAAATAAGCTAAATTATAATCACTAGTGTATTAATATAATAAAGATGAACTAATGAACGTAGTAGAAAGGCAGACCCCGCCAAAAGACGAAATAAATTCTAAGGATAAATTTCTAAGGAATAAATTCTAACTATGTTAAAACTAATATAACGAATTGTACTTTTAACAAAATTAATTTTAAAATAAAAACCAGACAGATAGTATAAGTAACGATGTAGTTTTAGTTAAAACCTTCTTTAACAAATTGTTCCGGTATGATTCCGGTCAGGGAGGGCAATAAATTTTAATAGCGTAAAGTCGGGCAGGTTCAGTAACAACGGTTTTAATTAATCCGTTTGATAACACACAGCGACCTGCACCTTGCGCTTGCTCTTACTCTTTGTAAAAAAATAAGCAATTAACCTATAGAATATTTGTAAAACATGAGATTAAAAAAGAAATGGATTGTGTGAAAAGATATATGTGTAAGCGCTAATGGATAATCAAGGATAACATGTCACGACCACAAGTAAATGGAAATAAGAGAGGAAATCTAAGAAATATTTGGTCCGAAATATATATCTGTTTAATCCAGATAATCTCGTAAACTATTCCCAATAATTTTACTGCCGTAGGAACAAAGACTTATTTTTTTTGGTATAACTTTAAAAAAAGAATTTATTTTTCACGAATAACGTATCTTACTACAACATGTCAGTATGAATTGCAAATTTTATAAAGGTTAGTAATGTGTAAATGTAATACAACGTTAATAATTTGGGATTCTTTTGACCTAAATTACACGACCTATATCTAACATATAACTTTATTTAAAAAACGGATATAATTTTTTAGCGCCTTCGAAAAATATTTACGCAATTTTATCAACATCGATAATTGCGGCCGCAGGAAGCTAGGAGCTGAATATTGAAAATATTGCACGAAATGAATATCGTTATTAATGCCTGTGGTAGATTATAAAACTTTTTTCTGTAATAAAATTTTTGAGCGAAAAAACATTCATAGAACATCTATATCTAGTACATCCGTAAATCGTATTTCGTCGTAACATCTATATATACTCTAGTAAAGAGCAATCGGAAAGTACTAATAATTAATTATGTGATGATAAATTTGTATGAAACTTAAACATTTATTTATGTATAGACTTTTCTTTTTAAAAATAAAATGTAAAACGTATTATTACAACATACTTTTTTGCCATTAATATTAAAGAGAAAAGGAAACTAATTTCAGAGGTTTTATGCGAATGTTCTCTTTTTCAAAATATACTTTATTTTTAAATATTCAAAGTTTGAAATAGGCTGAAGAGTTGTATAGCGAAGTCAAAATATTACTGTACCTTGTACCTTGGTCTCTATTTCAAATACAAACAAGTATCAAATTCGTTGGACGTTCACATTAATATCTCCCTAATTATCCTAAAATTTGTGTCATTTCGTTTTGTAACAGGTTGGAATTATGCGAAGCGAAAAATTTTTCGTACAAGATACGCTATAACATTATGCAAATATCATTTTGTCGAATTGGAAAAGGGAGATTTTAGAAATAATATTATTATAGTTACCTTGATATGTTTTCTCTAGCGAATATGACATATTCTTATTATTAGTAATAATATATATTTTTTAATGCTCCGAGGCGAGGAGATGTGCAAGACGTTCAACCTGATGGCTGATTATGTATACAAAGAAGCACATTGCGCTCGTCGCTTTGACATGAAAGGTTTTTTTTTTATTTTATGTGAATATACTCTTTTATTCCTCGGACTATAGTCGGAGACCTTGTTTGCTTATAAAATACTTATTAGTTTTTATAATTTTTATCTATTAATCGCAAAAGCCGATAAATGTACATTGTTACTTGCTAATTATTTTTATTTCTTTTAACAGCATCCTGACTCTTGACATGAAAGGTTAACACCTTAGCTAGTGAAATTACTGAGACCTATCGGTCTCATTACCCAAGTAATTTCATTAGCATACAGTACTTTTCAAATAATAACACATTTTACACAGTACTATTAGCTGGCTACGAAAGGAAGGTGTTGCGATGGTATCTACATAGACGGTCTGAAGCAACGTATTATTCTGCTTAAATAATCATGAATAAGTAGTTTTTAAATATTCATATCTATCGCAGAAATTAGTTAAAACCTGTTAAGCTGATTATACAAAGGGAGAGTACGCTTTATCTTCAGACTACAATTATGCTTTTTTTTTTTTATAACATCTGAGAGGCAAACGAGCAAGACGGGTCACCTGATGGTAAGTGATTCACCGCCGCCCAC
>DWLS01000952.1:0-25026 GCA_018246255.1 Pachliopta kotzebuea | reverse complement strand
TTGCCTACCCTTGAGATAACAATATGCTCTTTTCTTGAATAACCCAATGTCGCAGTTGTTGGGGAAGACCGCTGATGTCTTAATGCTTAGTGCTTAATGAATTTGATTGCTGGTAGATTTCTGTTACCGGAGACCATCTAGGTACAGTCCGGCGTCTATTTCCACTAATAAATTGTATCCCGGCTTAAATGGAAACTTAATCAGAATCCAAAAAATCTTTTAACGCTTAACTGGTTTTTGAAAATATTTCTTATGGCCTTTTCCATGTTATTACATGAAAGATAAATTTGCTGCTTCTCAACCAATGAATGTTCATTAAAATCCTTAAATTACCAACGTTACTGTTTTGATGAATTTTGTTTCATTATTTAAGCATTATCCACCAAGTTTTGTTAGCATATCGTAAAATAAATACGAACTCGGGTTTGTTTTGCATAATTAGATTAACCTTCCATCAATTATTTACTGGACCTGGAATTAACTAGTTCGTTTATGTATTTATATTAAAATTTGCTGCCCAAAGGTCGGTGATGAAATTATATCAAGTTTATATCAACACGGTTATTTATTTTATCGTACATCAAGTACGCGTTTGATTTCAGCGAAAAGTAATGTTTATTTATAACTTTAAAATTATTATTAACTCCCAACATAATATAATAATAACAAATAACCTTTTCAACTTTAAATGCTTGAATGAAAACAAGTCATAGTATGTAACATAAGTTACGTATTAATGTATTTTTAGATATTAGTTTTGTTACTTATTACTCTTCTTCTTCATCAGCCTACAAATCTATGTCCACAGCTGAACATAGGCCTCCTTCAATATTGTGAGGTTTTGGGCCGTGAGCGGGTGTATCGTCAGTAGGTAAGGTTGGCATGGGTCCCGTATATTGTTGTGTGGAAAATTTTTTTATAATAATATCGTAATTATATGGTAATAGGTTAAAAGAATGTATTATCAACAGAGATTTTCATTTATGTTGTCAAATTTATGACTTATTTGTAAACGCAAAAAGTTGAAAGTATATCGAAGTCTGCGTAAGGTTGGTTCAAGACAATCGAATTTGCGAATAGGATACCGTGTGACCGCGAAATTTCGCGGACCCTAAACCATTAGGCTGTGTGCCGCTTCAATTTGTAATTATAAATCAAAGGTCTATTTAATCTACCGTTCGTTAATCCCCTCCGTGTGACGTCCTAACAAATGTCTGGTTGTGGAATTTGATTACACGGGTTCAAGTCCGCAACTCGACTTACTATTTGTCACATCTATTCTTCTTGCGCTTAAAATTACTACGGTTTCGTTTAGTCTTCTGTGAATGTAAACTTGAAGGTAATTTACAATATCCTTAATTGTAGTAGAACCGGTACATAACGCATATAAATAGCAGGTACTCTGTTGATAGAGACTGTCTAGGTAAGTACCACTGCAACTCCTGTTGTAGCTGACAAACAGTACTGTGCAAACATTACTATGTTCTCTATGAAATTACTGAGGTAAAGAGACTTGTCTTGTGTCTCAATGTGACGAGCATAATGTGGTACTGAACATGTTCTAAATAGCACAACTTGATTGTGGACAAGCGTATAACTTACCAACTGGTGAAGTTCTCTCCACTCGTCGCTTCGAAAAATAAAATAAAAGATATATATATTTTAATGGTGGTATCCTTAAAGTCCTCAACAAGGTTCTGTTTATATGTTAACGGGATGTCTTAAGAGAAAAGTAAGTACTGTATAGCCTTTAATTCAATGAGAAAAGCAGCGATGACAAGTGGCGCCAGATCAGTAAAAGGAAACCCATTAATAGTTAAATTTAGTTACTATACCATCAATCTTTGTAGTAACAAATTGTCCCATATTCGTGATTTATTAAAGTAGTATTTAATCTAAGTGACTCCTTTTAGAAAGAAACTGATATTCTAAGAAGTATAAAAAAAGTACCTTTTTGTATCCTGAAACTTTTTATGCTCTTGTAAACTGTGTATTTCGTAATTAGAAAAGTAAGAACAATTAAAACTTTTACAATCTTACAAATGGGAACATGCTCAAATTTATTTCACACTGAACAATGGGCAGAGGCAATAAAAAGGGAACTTAAAACTTTCTCAATTAGAAACGGAAATAGCGTCGGATACCTTTTTTAGTGATCAATTTATCACATTAACAATAATATTACTCTTGGTAAAATTTAATTTTTGGTTTAATTAATTCCGTTTGAGAAAACGCCTCTGAAATAAAATAAAAACCTTGTCTTACGGAAATACTGTTTACAATAGTGCACTACAGTCGGTTATGAAGTTTATGATGATGAATTTTCAAATTTTTTTCTCGCTCTGTAGTAGAACAGTTTAAAGCCAAAATACGATAGGTTATTACATCTGTATTTGTGTACTTTACTATTGAACTAAAAGCTTGCATTTATTAATATCCAATCTTCTCTGACAGCGAAACGATCCTCAAACGTAAGATTCACCTGAAAATACTCGAACATTAATGTCTATAGCCTTTTTTTTACAGATTGAAATTAATTTGAATATGTGTTATAATATATATGCAAATGTTCGCTATAAATTTATTTCATAAGAAACTAATATTTCTCATCCAAGGTGAGTAAACTTAAGCCACGACGACAAGTAGGTACAGGTAAATTTATGGGCCAAATTAGGTCGACGTCGAATGCAATAAATTTGCATATGAAAGTCCTAGATTTAAGTCAATGTTAAGTATGGTATACTAGAAGTGTTGTCGCTAGTAAAATATGAAATATTTTAGTACCAAGCGTTATTAAAACATTTCTAAAAGTATTTATCATTAGCTACAAAATTGTATGTATTAAACTTATTCATAGGCCATTATCAGGTCTTGAGGACAGTTCATACCAGAAACATTCTTCATTTTCTGTATAAAAATAAAATGTTTTGGTTGCTTCAAAGAAATCGCTTATAACGCTGAGGCCAACCTTGCCCATATTTAGATTATAAGTTTAATTAAGTTAATTCACTGTATTATTACGTGAGCAGTAAAGAGTTCATCTATCTATCTCTTCTAGCACATTGCTGTATCGTTGTAAATGAAAATTACAGGTAGCCGAGTGGCAGGAGTTCGTAGCAACATATTGCTGTTTCACAAACGTCGCTGCATTTTAACAAATGCCTTGTTTCATATTCATATACTGAAATTTACTTAATAAACAATTAACAAACTTTGTCCCACAGGTACCAAAACTTTGTGACTGTGGAGATTTAATTTGTTTGAAAAGCTTACCGTGTACTAATTACTAATTACTGTGAACTACTGTTATAACAATTTTAAGTTGGTTCTCATTACTGTAAACGAAAATAAAATTGTTTTCTTACACAAAGCTTGATATAAATGTTCTTACACGAAGAATCCTGATTCTTTTCTCTCTGTACTGTTTGAATGGTTCTATCGAACTCACTTAGATACCAAAAACCAAAGTTTTAAGTAAACATATCGCTATTACAGCATTTTTCGTTTCCAGTTATCGAGATATGACATTCAGTAGATTCTAGTAGAGAAGTTGAAATCGTGGTCAAGTTTTAGCTATTTCTACTTAAGTAAATGTCTGAACTGTTATATTTATTTATCAATTATCCGAAATTCATTACATTTATTACCATTACCAGAGATTTTTATTTCGTACTATTTGTCATGATAGTCTAATCTCTCCTCAAATATTAACACACATTACATAAGTTAGAGATCTGTATACATGGAGAATATCATATTTTATCATCATCGTCAGCCGATTGACGTCCACTGCTGGACAGGCCTCTCCCACTAGTGAAGGGACTTAGGCCAGCCCCTCAAAAGTCTAGCTAGGGGGGAGCCAGAGACTCGTTTGTTAATAAGCAGGCTGCACCACAAGCAGGTGAAGTTGTCTGGGATCTCGTAAATAGTTATATGGGACCTCTTACACAACTTTCGATTTTAAACTTTAGACATGTAAACAATAACTGTTTTGAGTAAATTTGTTAGTTTTTTTAAAAACATTAAAACCTAGGATGTAAATAAATAAATATAAACATTCTATAACCAAATAATATACCGATCATATTTTGTTAATACATTTTTGGTAATAATTATGTTCCAAGTTAAAGGTACCATTTTCTACTCTCTACCAGATTATACTGTTGTATAAATCTTACCAATTTTCTTACATCAGCTGTAAACAATACTTTGTACCGGTTTTTGGGAAACAGGCTTGTGACTTACTAATAAGGTATCACGTTGCGATATACATAACAATGAGCGCAATGTAGTGCTGTTTGAACATATTAACTGGCGCCTTATTGTTATGCGGCGGTATTACCTTACACCATATTACGTACTTTCCTCGCTTCCGAAATACGATTTAAAGAAAATAATTTTGCTAACAATACAAAAGAATGTTAAATTTGTTAATTCACTTCACATAATTATTTATGTATACACGATATTTTATTCAATAGAGGTCTCTGTAAAACGTAGCAGCAAATAAGAGAATAATTTTAATCAAAAGTAATGAGATTACGCTCGTTGAAATCTACAAAGACAATCGAGATAACGAGATAGCCAGAATATTATCTCCTTTCACATTTTTATCCCTGAAAATTATTTCACATAAACAAAGCTTGAATAGGTAAAAACAATTATTCGATTTGTTAATGAACGTTTGTTAAATAACAACTAACATTTTTTAATACATCGTATAACATAGTCGAATGTAAATAATCCAGATATATTACACATGATAAATATTAATGGTGTCTTTTGATTTTATAGGTAATAATTGTTTTCAAGTTATTTTCTGAATATTTACGAAAGGTGTTTTACAGAAAATATAATTTTTGTTTTAAAATTAACTTAATTACTTTATTTGAATTGCTCGGGGCCGGCTTTGCGGACAGAATGAATAGTAAACAAACCGGACTTTGAACCGACATTAAACCTCGATCAAAACTTGCCGATGGCGGTAAAATAATAGACTAATGTAAACAAAATTGGAAACGGTGGAAGTTTTAAGTTAGGAAGAGTGAATATTAATGTAACAGAAATTTATTCAAGTCGATTAGGGCCTTTCCTTTTGGTTAATACAAATAACTTTAAATTACTTAATGGTTACTTTGCCGTAAGACAAATTTAATTGGTTACTTCTACCTTAATCCGTTTCGAAGAAGTTTTTAAGGGTTGTTGTACAACGTTTTATACTTTATCTCGTTCATAGTGTAACTTATTTTGGAAAGTACTTTTAGATGCCGTTGAAAATGCCTGTTCCTTGCCATTTGGTCATTTTTCATTAGTTCTGCCTGTAACTATATACAGCCTTTTCAGCGTGAAAGTTATGGATGTTAAATACACAAAATCAGTTCAGGTAGAATAGATGTCAAATATTAGACTATTCTCTGTGGTTTGTTCGTACCAAACGCGAGCAACTTACCAAAGAGGTCCCAACGGTGTCTGTATGCCAATGTATGCGGTCAGCGCCTTTAAGGTCCGCGGAGTTAGCGAGACTTCGTTCAAAACTTTATCCAACAGTAGACGTGTTTTAGGTTAACGTCCTAAGTATAAGGATCGAGGACGTGACTTCAAAAATAATAATTTGTAGTATTTGGCTGGTATATGGTAAATATCTGGATTATCTGCCCCATGGCGCAGTAATTAACAAGTTGGCTTACAACACAGAAGTCTTAGATTTCTTTCAGACATCGCCTGGGCCTTTAAGGATTTGGAAGATGGTAGGTTTTAATCAATCCTATCTGTATGGTTTCAACCCTCAAATTGTTAACTGCACTCAAAACAGCATCAGAAAACAAAGGTTAAGGTAAAATACCTCTTATCTTTAATAATATTCTTTATTGTTGTTGGCCTTCTTATCCCTAAATATCATGTAATTAAGGGGTGAATTAAATTGACCAAAATTTTTCATAATTACTTATAATTTTTCTGTAAGTACTTATAATTGACTAGTACGATTTTTCCGATATTTAGCTTCTTGGCCAAACTTGAATCTCATCTCATAAAAATGTTGTCAATTATTTTACAACTTAGTTACGTTAAGAAACAATCGTAACGATTTTCGATTGTAATTAATAAAATAAACTCTTTTTACATCATTAAAAAAAATTACGGAAATATTATTTCATAGTCAACGTACGTACTCCTTGAATTGAATTAAGCAAAGCTAAAAACAATAATTTTGTTCTTCGTCATACAGTTTACTTAAAAATATGAATCAATAATTAAATATGTGTACATAAAAATATAGTGGTGTAAAGGTTTCCACACAACACCTAACGGGCCCGAAACCAACCTTACCAGCTCGTGATACACATTGCTTATCAACAAACCAGGCTTTCGTGGTGAAAGACAGTCCAAATCTCCCTACTATTGTGGGTGGCCAATGTCCAACAGTGGACGACTATCGGTTGATGAAGAATTGAATATTATTTATAAGAGATCATTTACTAATTTAAACAACAAATCGAAACTTTGTATCAAACATAATATTCATTTATTTAAATCCAATAGGTATTATTTCCAGTAAGCATGTGAGGTTCCCAGAGGGATTCCGTGGTCAGCTAAAGCGAGCGCATGCTGGTTTATGTTTTTATAGTCTCCAGTGAGTTAGTCGCGCTTTGTTTAAATGTTTTCTAGAAAATTATATTAAGTAGTTAAAGGAAAAACTTATACAACAAATTTAAAATGGACCGGCACACTGTTAACTTTATATTTAGCAATCATATTTGTAGACGCTTGCGTCTATATGACGGAATGATTTAGAATAGGTGTTTGCCAATTATGACTACCCTGTCACCGAATGACCCGTTTAATAAATTCAATTGACCCACTTTAGTTACGAAAATAATGTATAAATCAAATACAACGAAAGGGTTTGTCTGATAATTTTGAATAACAAAAAATTGCGGACCTCTAGTTAACGATATTGGATAGTAAATTATATTAATAAGTTAAACTAGTAGTGGTAGGTTTCTGTTGTATCAAAATAGGTAATTAGTTCACTGCTGACTATTCCTGCTGTCAAGCAGTAATGTCCACATATTACTATGTTCCGATTTGAAGAGCGTAGCAGCTATTAAATTACTGAGGTAACATAGCTACCATTGTATTGTTAGGAGCAAGGCGTATCATCTGGTCCCATCATCCGTCGTTTGGAGGTGTTATAGGTTGATTATTAAAACGCTATAAATAGAACTTGCTAAAAATAGTTTAAAATATGATAAAAAGAGCGTAGTGTATAGCCAAATATTTATTAGGCATTTGGCAGTTTGTGAACAAAACACAAAATGGTGATGGTTGTTGCGAAGTAAAGCAATTATTGGGCACTCAATCAGAACACTAGTATTATACAATTTGTTACTGACAATAACCCCGTCTAAAATCGGGGCGCGTACCAACAAATGTTTCCAGCAACTCATTGTGAGACGTGAGCGGAATTTAGGGACGAAAGGAAAATCTCCTGGGCAATTAACATTAAAATATTTGCTGCAAAACGCAAATGACAACCTTATTACACAAAATAAATATACATATACTAAAATAGTCACACACCGCCATAACCTACGGGTCTTGTGATTATTTTAAAATAAATATACACAGAAAAATAAATAGATGTTAAGACATAATTAATGATGAAATACATTGATACAAACATCTACAACATAACATTTACGTATGTCGTCATTAGCCGATAGACGTCCACTGCTAGAGACATTGGCCTCCTCCAATTATTGAGAGATTAGGGCTTTTCTCACCACACTGTCCCAATGCGCTTTGGTGGGCCACAGACTCGTTTGTCATTTACCAGGGTGCACCACCAACAGGTTAAGTTGGCTTGGGTCCCGTGAGTGGTCCCATGAGAGACCCCTTATACCTCAGTCTACATATATATGTATATATAATAGAGCAGCGCGTGAGCTTACTGGATAGTCGAGACAGAGTGGCATGGTCGAAAGGTCTACATTACTTTAATAATTCTCTAACTTTTCAATATAATTTTTCTTTCTATTCTGATCGCTACTGTAGTATATACAAAAAAACTTAGAATAATTAATTTAAATAGAATAATTTGGGACTTCATATGTCGTTATGGATTTCTTGTACTCGTTGGTAATATAAGGATCGTAAATGTTAATACTGTTCCTGAAATGTGATCAACAAAATGTAAAGATACTTTCATATTCTTCACGGCGTCGCCCGTTTTCCTTTTTTTTTCTTCGATGTTGACGTACCACAACGTTTAAATAGATGAGGGAATTAAGGAAAAGCCGACGTGACGCGAATATTATTCTAAGAAAACAAGCCCATGTTACTTGGGCATCGAGTTACACGAGATGAAGGGAATCTAACTACATATCAAAATATAAAACATTAATAAAACATCATAATTCTTCCGTGGTGGTAATATGGAGAATAATAGATTACTTTAAATGTGAGGAAATTATGATTAATCATCATTTTAAATCCTAAATGTTCATAGCTATACAAATACTTCTGGAATGCATTACAAACGCATACTGAGTTCATCAAACTGCATGCGAAGTTAGGGTCACAGAAAAAACCTATAACTTCTTGAAGATATTTACTTTTATTTACCATTTGCAATGCTGCTGAAGTACTTCTTTATCTTCTTCATGTCTCTTCAACTAGTGAAGTTTTGACACCTGTTCCGCGAATCCCTTTCTTTTGCAAGCTAGTTCATCAACTGCGTGGAGTTCTTGATGTTTCTCTCCTTGGTCTTATCTATTTCCGGATACTTTTTCCTCTCTTCCTAACCACAGGCTCCTGTGTTTGGCATTGCATGCCATATGTCCTGATAATCATCACAAAGTCACTTCGCGTTTATGTCTGACTAAGGAGTACATTTTGTGTTTAATTGAAGGAATGAGCAAATAGTTTTGTTTTGGCTTGTGAATATTTGAACTCATGCTGTAAGGTTTCTTTGGGTTTTTTTGTCGCAAATCTTAACATATAACTCTATAACATTTTGCTTTTAAATGCCGTGTTACTTGGTAATTAGATATTTTGTACTTTTAACGTAATTTTTTATCACGGACTGTCAATCCAAATTAAAAATTAACGTGGAATTAACTATGATTGTGATGAAATTAATTGTTCATATTTTTAAAAGTTCCACTATTTTCAACTTCAGGGTCAAAAAGGAGAAAACCTTAATTTTTAAATAACGCAAATTGTTATTTATATTGAATGTCTGGGTAAACAAATACTTCTCTTACATCTTTTAGGTGAACGTATTGCGTACCAGGTGAATGCTCGTCGTGTCGCTTCCTTTATAAGAAAAAAGACAAAGAATTGTTATATTTTTTTGATGGAGAGATAATTTTGTTTTGAAATTTATATCTAAAGTATTAGTCCCGAATATAATTTACTAAACAGAAGCAGCGACTTCATTCAAAATATTCACTTTAACTTAATTTGTCCGTTACCCGGAGAGTGCTGTTGAATAAGTTTCGTTTCAAATGCTTCATAAAATTAATTCACCACTTATTTCGCTGCATATTAATAAAGAAAACTCTTTTTAACTCCCTCACTTGTATAATATAGAAAGAAAGAAGTTTTATTAAATTTTATACACTTCAAGTAAAAATGAAATATTATTTGCGTAGTTTGTACTTTTAATATTTATGTTAAATTTAATTTATTCAAACTGTGAAAGTTTTTTTGATGTATATATTAATTAGAAGCTCTAGTTTCAGTATTTATTTCATAAACTAAAAATATTAAAATATATTATGAATGTAGTAATATAAAATAGTGTGTGTGTGTAATATAAAATAGTATACAGCAGACAAAACGGACACTACATAATATTGAAAATTTTATGTACAAATCTTCGTGTAGTCTATTTACTCATTTAACTAAAATCAGATCTTTTTGACCAATACCACAAAGTACAGAATAAAGTATTATTTTTTTTTATTGATTAATTTGACAGAAATTATTATTGAGTTCTCTCCAAATTTGCATTTATAGAATCAAAAACAATCTAGGTTTTTCTGTACTTATATAAAATTTCACCATTTAATATTTGTGGAATACATTTCTTTTAATAAATATACCAGGCCAAATATTTTTTTTATATAATAATAACATCATAATTATCTTAAATCGTGAGATGAAGATAAAATAATTTCCTGTTTATTCCAGACCATGATATAACAGTGTGTTGTTTGACTAAACTTTATTAAACAGTACATTCTTTTAGACTTAGTTTAATTTCATCCTTTGATCTCAGTTTTTGGGAAACTCAGTGGTGCCGTTTCGTGGTCGGTGAAGTTTTTAAAACTCAAATACCGAGAATTTGTTGGAACTTTATCTTTTTAAGACATTGTTTCGTAGACCGTTTGTGTAACGTATTAAAAAGAATTTATTTCGTTTTGAACAAAGGAAACTACCACCGTAGCTACTATTGCAGTCGACAACAGTGTGCAAACATTACTGTGTTCCGGTTTGAAGGGCGATGTAAGCTAGTGAAATTACTGGAGTAACGGGATTTAACACCTCATGTCTCAAGGCGACGAGCGCACTGTGATGCTGTGTATACTATTTTAACAGCGCCACGTTGTTATGGGCAAGCGTATCACTTAGCATAAGGTAATTGTCTTGATTGTCTCATCACTGCTGGGCTGTTCTCTACTGTTCAAATGATACTTAATTTCTTTTTTTCAACCGTCTCATAACCCAAAAACTTTAAGGGGACATGGGCATAATTATTAGAAGTAAATTTTTTCAATAAGAACCACTCTGTAAAAATTTAATAGGTTACATTAAAAAACCATGAGCTTCTTAATTACTTTCTCTTTTGTCATATACCTCATTTTTGTTTAAAAAAAAGTGTAACAAAATTAATTAGTAGTTTTGATTCTGTGTATAGTAATCTACTTACTGTTTTATGTAGTAAGCTATATGAAGCTTATTTATAGTGCATTTGTTCGCAGCACTCAAGGATAAAAAGAATTTTATTTACATCCAGTCTCTTTTTTATTTTTTTTATAGGAAGCTGATACAGACAAACATCAATTTTTTTTTGGAAATTAATTTGAGTAATATTGAAAAAGGGTAAACGTTTAACAGAATCTAAAGTATTCCATGCCTCGAGGATTTCTCAGGAAAAGTTAAGGATCATTATTTTTTAAATAGTAGCGAGTTCCACCCCTCGTCAACGTTGACGACGACTGCGCCAGAGTTTCAGTCAGTCATAATTGAATACAACTCAACTGTCCCTTCCGGGGTGATGGCAGATGATTCGCTGTGGACAATTTTCTACAGAAAATATCAAACGCCCTACGGGAAAACGGCTGTCTAAGCAACTGCGTAGTTTTGAAAAAGGTTAAGGATCCATTACCAAATTCGATGAGATGACATGTTCCATGGACCATATTTCAAAACATTAGTTTAGCATAATTATATCGATACAAAATTGAATTGTACAAATAAACTTAATAAAATTGCAGATTTAAGACTTCACTGGTTTTAGGTCTGCGTTACGATAAACAGTCCAGAAACTCTATTGGTGATAAATTATAAACGACTCTTGACTTTATCCAATGGTCCTTATTAATGTTACATCTAATGGCCGCAAGTTGAACTTTTGAAAATAAAAATAAAAACCTTCGCCGCTCTTTTTTCACACATTGGTGTTAAGACTCGTTACCCCAGTAATTTCATTAGCTTACAACAACCTTCCAATCGCCCCATCTTTTAAGCGGTTTTAAAAATTAAAATTCAATTTCAATGTAATTCAATTAAGTTATCAAGTTCTATTTGTAGTAGCATCTGCTACTTACGTTTAAAGTATATGTGGTATGCCTTCTAAATTGTTCATGGTTAGCGATCTTCGCGATCTCACATAAATCACCCGGCCCCACTGACAACCGCGAGCTTAGGCATAAGGCCAAGCCTGATAAAAGGAATTATTTACGGCACTAGGCTCCGTCACATTCTTCTACCATTAAACACACATGATCATTAAAATTTCCAAGTAATACTTTTTTATGAAATCTCAGCAGAGACAAATTAAAAAACCATGGGTCATTATTATTAAACCTTTTTATATTTTTAAGGACTCATGTTAAAAGGAAATTGTTTAGTAACTAATCAAAACAGTTTCAATTTAAACCAAAAGGTTAAAACATGTGTTTTTTTATTTATATTCTCCAGAATATTAAAGCTTTATAAAAATATCATCAAATATAATCTTTTATGTAAAAAGATGCACTCATCTATACTTTACTATTTATAATAATTAATATAGTTATATAACTTACTATACTATATCTATGCTTACTCATCTATTCATAATCTGAACCTTAATTTTTCTTTTATTTTAAATCAATTTCGCTTATTAGGTGTGTATCTATAATACTAAAACAAAAATGAAGATACTAGGACTAATTTTGATACCCTAATTGTAATATTTTTTTTATTTTAATTTAATATAGTATATATAATATAATAGACATATTCTAAAGTCATCACGGTGAACAGGATTTTTTCTTGAGTCACATCTTCGTTTTAACTAATAAAACAGTGAAATGCTTTTAAGAGGCACACTTAGAAATAAATGTCGCTCACTGTATAACTGAGCTAATGTGTCTCAGAAGTCTGATATGTTAAAGCAACACAAAACAAGGTTAATACATTATATATATATAAATAATTTTCAACTCACAATTCAAAAACATTTTAGTGAATAATTGTCGAAATGTATGTCATCATCATCAGCCGATAGACGTCATAGCCCTCCTCCAATAACGGATGGATTTGGGCCATTTCCCACCATGCTAGCTCGATATAGGTCGATGGAAAGCCAGAGCCTCGTTTGTTGATTAGCAAAATGCACCACCAGCAGGTGAGGTTCACTTGGGTCCCGGGAGTTGTTGTGTGAAAGGGTCCCTTTCTCGTGAAGAGCTTACCATAGAAACGATCCCTTGCCTTGTATGGTAGCTTTAAGACAATTCATTACGCCAGGATTTTTTTTGCGATTAGTCAATAAGATGGAAATGGTGTTTACTTGATGGTAAGTGATAATTGTCCACAACAACGTGGTACTTGTTAAGATTGTATACACAACATTGCACACTTCACTTTGCGATGTAAGGTTTTAAGTATAGTTATGTTTGCATATTACTATTTGGAATTAAAAATTTTCTTTTCTTTTCTTTTTTGCGTTCCCTCTTCGTGGTCTGGGTGAAGATCCTTGTTTGCTTTTCATTGTATTCTCTTTTCCTCTTTTCTTTTCCCTAGCTTATGTCTTCTTCGATTCTACATTTTCCATCTGTCTCTCTTTTCTATTTATCCATATCTCTTTACTCTTCTTTCAGGCATCGCCTCTCGTCGACACAAATTAGAGCTACGCTGATACCTACCTAAACGGTCTTCGGCAACAGAGACCTACCGTCAGTGATATAATAAAAATTAAATCCTAAATCATTCCTGCTTTCTTTAATAGTTTCCCGCGTAAAATTAGTTTACTAATACGTTTATGTAGTAAATTAAAGTTGATCGATTGATAGTAAAACGTAAAGTGCGCTTTTGTACCCACATCATGACGGTCACGCAACATAATCAATCCATCTTGTACAGATTGTTTGCTAAGGGTACAGGGAAATTGTATTTCAACCTCACGCCTTCAAGCCTGCGTAATTGGCTTTCTGACAAGATTATACATCGAATTTTAGTAATACTAATAAAACTATAGTAAACTGTTTAAATAGTGTTATCGTTGCAAATATTTTTATATAAATTGTTATCAAAAGTAGGTAATTAAAAATTATAAAAAGTATATATCTAGTCTCTCTCTCTCATATTTAATTAGTTAAAATCCTATTCAGCGGCGGATTAAGGCCTAGGCAACCTAGGCACGTGCCTAAGTCCCGTACTATTTCGGGCCCGAAAATTAGGTTTTCAATTTTTTATAAAAATGGGTTCGGAATTACAATGTTGCCCAGGTACCGCTTTAACCTTAATCCGACATTGGTCCTGTTTAAGATGACTTTTGTTTTCAGATATATACTTAAAAAGACGTTTCATACATCTGATTTTTGAAACGATGACTATGAACAAGTTACTTAAGAAATTTTAATTAAATCTCTAATACCGATAAAAGAATGATTTAAGATTAATGTTAAGGGAAACGTTTCATAGTTTTGTATTTTCCTGAACAAAGTATTTCTGAATAAATCAGATTAAACTATAAAAGTTATTAAATTATTGTTGTTTATATCAACGGTGACATACACTTTCCTTTATTATGCTAGTCACAACTATCATAGCCTGTATTCAGAAAGTAATAAATACAAGAGCCATAGTTTTCTATTCAACTATACTTAGATCGTAAAACAAATTTGTAATAAGAGACTGGATATATGATTAATATAAACTGTATCACATTAAAAGTGATTTTCCATTATCGTTAATATGTTTTTCAATTGCACATCAACTAAATACATTAATTAAACTTTCATCGGCACGAGTTAAATGAAACCAAATTCCATTGTTTTCCAATTGAACTCGCCAAATCCCGACACGTTTAAGTCTAGGGAGTCTTAAAATGAAACTACAATCCTTCTAATGAACTAACCTAAGAGCTAAGCCGAGAATTTAAACGTACTTAGACGTGCTAGTTAGGACGGAGGCGGAAGGATGAAACAAAGTCGAGCTCCTCATTTTGTGATTAGAGCTAGTAGAAAGAAGACTAGTTTGTAACATGAAGCCGTTAAGATACGTACAAACTAAACGTATTAAACTATAATCTTATTTATTTTCACTATACATACCAACAAAGAAATATGACGCGATTTTGGAATTACTTTATTTATTTGGTATCAAACAACTAAAACTATGTAAAAAGTCTTAATGAATCAAAGGGGAAAAAATGTCTTTATTATGAATACTGTTGAGCAGTAAGCATAAATTATATTTAGGAAACCTCACCAGGTAGCGTGCTGGAGGCATTTAGGAAATGTTTTAAATTTGAAACAACTTTTAATTTTAGAAACGTTTTCGAGGTTAAACATTTATTACCAAACAATATTAGATTGTGATCAGATTTATATGAGAAATAAAAAATATACTGTATTCGCTTTATGTATACTATATACACTTGTGTAAAATATATGTTATTGTATGTATGCGATAATCTAATAAAGGTTTCCGACTGTGACAATTGTTACTAGCAATACTGTTGATATATTTTATTAACCAACATTGTGAAGAGGGATTTGTGTAAATGTACACAGAAGCACATGTGTCTTCACTTCCTTAATCCAATTTTATACGCGTATAAATATAAAAAACGTCTTCACATAATACATTATTATCGGTAGAACAAAAACAGTTTTATTTATCCAATCAATACGAAAATATTCTTTAAAATGGTCTCTTTAGTTGAATATAGAAAAAGCCGCCAGAAATATTTGTTGCTCATATTTCTTCTGCCAATTACTAGTAAATAAATATTACTGCTGTCTGATTAAGAAGACGTTAGTGTACAAGGAATTTGATGTTTTGGAGTTGTACTTATTATATGTTGGGGATGAACTGGCGGTAGATCTCTGTTGCCGGAGACCGTCTAGGTAGGTGCCACCGCAGTTCCAACTTTTGCTACCAAATTGTACTCTGCTAACATTTATATGTTCCGGTTTGAAGGATGCTGTATGTTAGTGAAATCACGGGGTAACGAGACTTAACATTTAACGTCTCAAGACAACGGGCACAAAGTGGTACTGTGTACGCATATACCAGCTTATCCAGCGTCACGTTATGTGGAAGCGTATTACTTACCATCGAGTGAACACCTTCCTTCTTGTAGAATAATAAAAATGGAAATAATCACAATAACTTATATGTGAACTTACTACATACTGCAATCACCAACTAATAAGCCATTTATTTGCGAAGACTACAACTATCTCCTTATGGTGATCTACATTCATCAGTAGAAATCAATAAGCAGAAATGGTAATGATAAGTTCCGAGTACTAATTTCGTTCGTCCTATATCTTTGAAATAGAGAATTTATGGAAAAAAAAACTAAATATTATGGCAATGCTACGGTTAAACCTTTCATCTCCAATTGTATTTTGCTTGTTGGTTAATGCTATACCACTCCGCATGTTGATTTATAAAAAGAAAATTAACTCGCTACCTGTTATTTCCTATGAGGGTGCAGGTTTCCCCACGGAAAACAGTCACGCGATCTCATACTACACAATTACTAAGTTTAATGGAAAATATAGAAATTTTTATTCTTTAATGCTATTTCACTTGTTTCACGCTCTGAGCTCATAGAATATTTGTGACCTTTTATTTCGTTTCTGTTATAAAATTTTTCTTATATATTTTAAAAAGCGTCTGCGCAATCTTCAAAGTTTTCAGACCATCAAATTAACTTGATTAAGGTTGTCTGGAAATTTTTTATTGCTTTTACATGTTACTTATTATCATGTCTAAACTTTTACGAGTCGTGCCATAAATATATATAACTCTAACTTACGACTATCTTTTACCTGTATTATTAAGTACATACAATAAAAACTTTTAAGGTCCTTTTTGCCAACTACTGCTTGTAAATTGACCTATAACATTTTTAGGTTTTGTATATTACTTATTTTAAAGAGTTTTTTACCAAATTTAAATTCCCATGAAATAGTTTCCTTGTGGCTGGATTTTCTAAGTATGATTTATTAAAGTTTTAAGTATTTGTTCTTCGCGGTAAATGAATACTTAAAATAATGTCGATAATACAAAAAAAAAATTAGCAATACCATTCGATAACTATTTTCGTAACACTCTTCCTTCTGATAACAATTTTTATCTACAGTAAATCCCATTATTATTCTAAAGCATAGGATACAAAAATGATACCTAATATTTATCAGCTAATACTCTTTCTTAGTGATTCGAAAATATATAGAATATTTTAATAATATTACTTTGAAAAAGAGCTATCACAGAGTAGAAAGTATAATCAAAATAATGCAATAAAACTCAAGAAACAGAAGTGCTTTCTTCCTCAATCCGCAGACTTCTTAATAAAACATTACAATGCTTTCAACTAAGTAATGAAAGTACACAGCAAACAAAAAGTATATATTAAATGAGTTAAGATTATTATAATGTATCTTTATATTTTTTGACAATTAAAATTTTCCGTATTGTCATAATATTCAATGCCTGCTTTTAATTTTTATTTTATATGTAAATAAATATACTTTAAATGTTTTAAGCATAGAGCGGCTGTTAAACACTTCTTCCAGCTCATTATAATTTAAAGCCTTGTAAATGTGTTGTGAATAAAAAAAAAATTTGTATGTTTAACAATAAGAGCGTGAAATATGTTCTGTTTTAAAAGGATTACTGTACATTCTTGCTAAAGATAAAACAAGTAACAAAATGGCGAAAAGCACCATTTGTGTTCCAATACAAGTACATAAAACAACTTTTAAACAAAAACTTTCTGTACCATATTTATTTATTATAACTATTAGACTTCATTCAATTATTAGACTTCAAATGTGTTTCCTTTGTACATTATGTAGTCTCAGTTTTCAATACGTAATTAAATATTACCGATATATAGCGCCTACTAAAATTTATAAGCAAACATTACGGAATTAAAAGTTGCTTGAATAAACAAAACTGTGTATGTTTAATTATCTTCAGTCATACGAGAAGATAAAAATGATATTTAAGTTCATAATTTGACAGAAATTATTTAATTTTTAGAAACTTATATAGACAAAGTAAATTATAGGAACCTAGATTTCTGGGTAAAACAAAAATTATTTAGTGCCACGTACTAAGAAGGAAAGTCTATTTTAAAAATGAACCGCTTTAGTTTTTATATAGCACATTATATAAATTTTTTATTTAATTACAAAAAACAATTAAAAAAGTATTTTTGAAAAGAAATTATTATTCTCAATTACTAGAAAAATGGTATTTGTTATGCAGATTTCATTTGACATTAATTCCGCCAACACTTAAGCTATCAGTCGATTAGATTTCAAATCTTTTGTAGATTTAATATTATGCTTTATTACTTGTAACTGTCACTTCCGTCTTTTTAAATCACTAAATGAAAATGATAAATTTAATTTCTTTTAACACCTTTATAACTTGCCTTTTGAACCAAAGTTAACTTTACAATCAAAAAGTACGAGAAACAAGTGGAATTAAGAATACAGAGAAACAAAAAAAAGTAAAGAAAAAGTTTAAAAAATGTCTTTAGTCAATAAATATTTTCATATAACTTATTTTTATCTACCATACATACATGACTCAAGTGTTTTGTCTATGATCAACAAACGTCAAGGCAAGACAAGTCTATTTATCATCATCATCTAAAGCCTGCGGCAGTCCACTGCTGGACATAGGCCTCACCCAACGAACATTACTTAGCCCAATACTTGGCTATACGCACATCCAGTAAATTTTGTGTCCTCTTGGAAAGCTTATGCTTGGCTTGGAAAGCTTAACACGACATTAACAGGTTTCTTATAAAAGTTATTATTTATCTTAAAAAAATGTAGTATTAAATTTATTTTAACTTTTCCTTTTATTCTTATAGTATTTATATAATTTAAATTTATCTGAGCTTTAGTCTACGTAACACTTATTTATATGAATAATCTCTGATTTAGCACTTAAGCTGCGTGCATCTACTTTGCACTTAGGCTATTAATAAGCCTCCTGTCAGATAAACTTGCATACATGGCGACCGTTAGTGTAAAGTTGTTTCTGATAGCGAATTCACAACATATTACAATGCTATTTAGCTTTAATTTTATTACTGTTAAGAACCTTTTATAACATACTTAATTTATATCGTTTAATATAAAATTCTTTTATGAGAGTCAGCTTTTTGAAATGTTTGATAATAACAAGAGGCGTATGATTAGTAGACTGGATATAAATAGAAAGTTTACAACGAAAGTTATGTCTCATGCTAACTGTTCTTAAAATGTTAAAATAAAGAGTCAAAAAATAAGTTATGAAATAATTACACATATATTTAATAATTTGATCGCTCGCTTATTTCATTAAGTAATCACGGATTTTATATTCACCAAGAGGATTCCTTTAGATACGACCTATGGTATACATCTTAAAATAATATAAGTAATAAGTATGTAAACAACAATAAAAAAAGTAACGAATTTATTATTAAATAACTTGATTGAATGTCTGTAAAATTGCAAGTAAATTATTTAATAAATACCGAAAGATTATTACTATGATTTTTTTATGCAACGAGACGAGCGAGGCGTTCTAATGCTGTGATACTCTTGCTCTTAACAACGTGGCAACACAGCACCACAGAACGCACGTGTCCTTGAGACATAAGGTGTTAAGGCTCGTTACGCCGGTAATTACACTAGTATATAGCACTCTTCAAACCTCTCAGTAATGTTGAATATTACTATTTGGCGGGTGCAATAGAAGTTGCTGAGGACCTAGACAGTCTCCGGTAACGGAGACATACCATCAGTAAAAAGAATTTATAACCATTTAATAAGTGCCGTAGTACATTAAATTACAAATAATACTTTGCCACTAACAGTAATTTTGTATATTTGTAACTAATGCTGTAACTTCTTAGGTTATCAACACTTTGGATAGATGGCAGCACTATTTTACTAGTGTTGTTTTTGGAACAGTCAGTCTTTCGCTGACTGTCGGTGTGAGCTTTACTCGTGGAGTAAGTAAGGAAGGTTGACTACGAAATATCTGATGTGATTAACATTATTATCTTTTCTTACTTTTAAAGTTTAACTATGTATGTAATACTATGCGACATAGTACTAACTTTAAAGGTTTTGTCAACAGAAAATTCTTCTTTTTAAAGTGCCTCTCCATTTGAGGTTGACCCCCAGTTTTGTGAATTCAGAAACTAACTGCAATTAATTCAATCGTATCGTCTCTCCCCTCTCCTCCCCGTCTTGGGCATATCGCGTTTTCTCTATAATCAATCAACTATGTGTTATTACTTAGTACCGCGCAATCTGTTTCATACAACTCCTTAACAAGCTGTTAGATATCAGAGATTAATTACTTCAAATGAGTTTCTTGAAAGCTTAACACGCGCAACTTTACTAACAAAGTTTGTGTTGTTGTACAAAATTAATTAATGACTGAGGGGAGTACATTAATTTGTTTGTAGGTAGATTATTTTACGTTTAGTTAAAAATTAGTTAAAGAATAAATAAATATTTATTCGCGCGTGAAGCATAACATTAACTTTTTATTTAAATAAGTATTCCATTGTACTGGTGGTATGTATGTCTCTATTGGCGGAGACCGTTTATGAAGCTATCACTTCAGCTCCTATTGTAGGCGGCAAACAATATTGTGCACACATTACTGTGATCCGGTTTAAAGGCGTTGTAGCTAGTAAAATTACTGAAGTAACGAGACTTAACATTTTATATCTTAATGAGAAGAGTACAATGTGGTGCATCATATCACCTTGACCAACGCCAAATCGTTATGAGCAAATGTATCACATGTGCGGTAAACACTTTACTCGTATCGTCAATTTATTGAATAAAAAGTGTACCTTACTATTTAGCATTGCTAGGTCCCTCCCGCTCTTTTTCTATACTTTTATTTTTTCAACTTGCTGTCTCTAAACATTAGTACATTCTCTTTCGAATAGCGCTATAGCTAATATATTACTAGATTAACATAAGGTGTCCGTGGTGATACTATGTAGAAATCCTCTTTAGCATCTGATTGTTACATTCAGACATCATACAATATGATAGCTAACCAAGCGGGTTCCAAAATCATCCAGTTCTACCATTCAGTCCAAACTTAACCTTATACGTGGCCAGGCACACAGCCGTTGGTCCACGGAGGTAGTAATTATTATGCGAGACTCGTAATTTCATTAATTCAAGATTAATAAGTTTTTTCCAACCGTCTTAAGCGACCAGTCTTGCGGATAGATGTTGAATCTCTCTGTGTTCTCCAAATTCTATCCTCACTACTTAAATGACGTGCGATCTTCCACTGTGCGTTTTAAGCGCAACTAACTAACTATGACTAACTAACTATGGGAGTCAGTAATCCTACCATGTATACTGTTCGCTCGTATGCCCACTTTCCCCATAACAAAAAAAAAATATTCAAGAACTTTGTATAAAAACTATGTATAAAAACGAAAGTAAAGTTGTTCACATATTTCCATCCAAAATATTCACAAAATTCTAAATTATTCACGTAAAAAGAGATAACACTTCAGCCGGAGTAACACGGTATAATTTCCTTGTTCTCAGACGGTATATCATTTTCTCAGTTGGATGCTAATAGCTGACAACATAAATGCTTTATCACTTCCATTTTGTCGGAGTTCGTGCTCTGCTGTCGTGTGAATTGAAATTCAAAACCAAATATTAGCGACGATTCATGATTTAGACCTTCGCAGTTATAAAACATTTTCTCGTATGTCAACTATTTTACCAACTAGTGACTTTTTTTATACAATTGTTAGCTAATTTCTATCATATATGTTTACATGAATATTTGTTATAACACTATCTCTAAGTCGAAGACGAGCGTAATGTAATACTTCACGAACTAGTTTACTAACTAGGTTTCTATTACCGATGACCGTCTAGATCAATGTTTCCTACGGAAGAGCAGAAGCCCGCCCCACAAAGAAGAAATTCTGTGATTTAGGGGAGCAATCTGAAACTATAAAAAATAGCAAATATAATTTGAAGCATTTTGTATTTTTTTGTTGGGGGGGACATTGGATAAAAATCAGTGTCCGTGAAGGACGTAGAAACATTTTTTACTCAAAAGTGAGACATGGGACCAAGAAGTTTGAGGAACTTTAGCCAAGGCCGATCATGGTTACTCTTAAAAACCTGTGTTTACTACTACTTAAACTGCTAAAATGTTAAGTTATTTTCTGCGGATGATTTCTAGTGTTATCTCCTATCCAGAGGTACGCTTTCAACGATCATGAGGATCTATTTCTGCATCCATTACTGCACAGACATCATTAAGTTCTGTATCGGAAAGTACTGTAACATTGGAATTCAAAGTAACAAGGCGTCTCGTGCGTCAAAACACATAGCGTAATGAGGTGCTTTTAACATCTTAACTATCATATCACTGTTATTATCAAGGGTACCATTTACCATTATATCGATGTATAAAAAAATCATATCCTACTTTTGAAGGAATGTCTTGTTCTTGTCGTCTCCTAATTAAATACTGAGAAAGAGATCCACAACCATATTGTAAAATGTTTGTAGATAGCTCCAAACTTTTTTGTAATTTTCTTTGATTTGTGATAGCAAATAAATATCTTTTTCTATTAAAAAAAAAAACACAAAAGTATACCTAGATAGAAGTCGCTATGTATTATATAAACTTTATCTCCCGTTGCGACTCAAAGAGTTTTTAATTTTAGCCGCAATCGTTTTAACGAAGCCACCGCAAAGCCCGCCCCAGAATTTAAACGCACTTAGACCGGCTAGTTAAGATAAAAAAGGGGAGATTACGAGGAGATGAAGACAATCCTTTACTTACCTGTTTTCGATTAAGATTAGCAAAGAGTGTAATAAGCTAGAAGGGAAAAGGTTTTATATCCACAATGTCGGAAACGTTCATCATTTAGGTATACACGTTTAAAGTTTCTTAATCAAATAGATCTGTGTTTCAATAATTTCGCCACTAAAAATGCATGGTATTTAATGAAAACATTTTAGGTTTTTATGTATTATTATATGATATATTCATGACAGATATTACACATTCTAAAAAGGGATTAAAGTAAATCATGCAATAAAATTTTTTATTTTTGCAGTGTGCTTACGTTTATATCAAACCAAATTATGAAAATCATTTCGCTCGTCTTACACCATGAGATATTAAGTTTTTTTATGCGATGAGTCAACAAGACGAACAAAGCATTCACCTGATGGTAAGTGACACCTTTGGTCATAACAACGTGGCGCTGGTTAAGATAGTATACACATTGCGTTCGTCGCATCGAGACGTAAGGTGTATAATCCCGGTGACCTAGTAATTTTATAAGCTTACAACAACCTTCAATCCGGAAGACAGTAAAGTTTAAACACTACTGTTTGTCGGTTGCAGTAGGAGCTGTGGTGGTACCCACTTAGACGGTTTCCGGCAACAGAGACCTACCACCAGTAAAGGTTTCGTTAGCCCTTTAAATAACTTTATTACTGCTTCCTTTTGCGATAGCATTTAAACAAGCTACATTAATTATGTATCACAAGTATCTAAATCTAATCATAACGATGTTACCACAGTAATATATCAAATAAACAAATGAAAGAAATATCATTTTAATAGTTGATTACTTAAGAATAATTACTGGACGGCAATCAACTTAAGTGTTTGAATAAACATCGATATTGTCTTTAATAAATTAATTTATGCATCAATTTGGGAAATTGAAGCCATAACAAATGTTCGTGCTTAGGTAATATTGAAAAGACGGTCCTGACTTCAGGTAAGAATACAGGTAGAGCTTATTTCTTTGGTACAGTCATAACTTACCTACCAGTTATTTCTCTAATCTAGCGATGTTCTAGTATTACAATTTTAATATAACTTAAGCGGTGCCAATAAACTTGTACTCCATCTTGATTACGCTTAAATCGCCTCAAGAACTTTCTACTCGTAAATTCTTAGCCTGTCACTATTTTAATTCAAATATTTAAGTGGCGGACAATTTTGTAGGAAATAGGTAAAGTCTGAAAATTGAATCGGGGAAAACTTTTACATCTTAGGGACGTAAATCCTGTTCAAATAATTTACTGCACAAAGTTTATCAAGAAAAAAAAAACATTTTAATGCATGCAAAAAGTTTTCGAAACGAGTTTCGCAGGGTTGATGCTTTAGTTAAGTTTTTTTTCATACTTTTCTAGTCGGAGTTTAGGATCACTAAAACTTTTATAAATTTAAGATTTTTTAATGAATAATTTATTTTAATAAAATTTCTTTCAATTTTGTAGATAGATTCTATGTTGCATCGTCATCATTAGTCCATATCTGTACACAGACGAATATAGACGTCACTAGGCATAATTTATGGACTCTGTAACTTAATTCTTATTAGCCTCTTTGTAAATATTCATAAGTTACATATACAATTCACAAAAACTAAAAATCATCTACATACATGAACTACACCATACATCATTTAATTTAGCTACTAATCTTTACAAAATAACAATATAAATTACGATGATAATGTCATTTATCTAACTATCTAAAATCTTAATAACTTTAGATTTTAGATCGCTTAGCCAAGAAAAAGTTAACTAATATCTATAAAGCTTTTAATACTTGTACTCGCTAAATAATCCTTTCAGAAATTTTCCGATGGAAACAGCGTTGTTCAGAAATTGATTTGTAGAGTTGCTGCTAGGGTTTCTTATTTAATATTGGCGTTATAATCTAAAAGAACTCACATTATTTTTTGAATTAACAATGTTTTTTCTTAATAACATTCTTATACTAAGAATATTCTTTTAGGTAATATCTTTATTTGATTTAACTTGACGGAAGGACTGGTTTGATACACCTTATATGTTACCACCTTAAATTACTACTACACCTTAAATTTATTAAAGGTCTTAAATCAAATTCGAAAGGTGTGGATGATTTGTCCCTGGAGATGATTCTACTTACATTACCATGTACACTTGATGTAATTACCACCATCGTTAATAAGTCTATTACAACCAGCGAGTTTCCGTCTACATGGAAAGTAGCAATCATTAAGCCCCTGCCTAAAGTCAACAATCCAACTTGTTACTCAGACCTGCGACCTATTAGTATTCTACCATGCCTTTCGAAAGTACTTGAAAAGATTATATGCTCTCAACTAACAACTTTTTTGGAACTTAACGGAATTTTACCATCACTTCAATCTGGGTTCCGTAAAGGTAGAAGTACAACTACTGCTCTGCTCGAAGTTACCTC
>DWLS01000951.1:0-25030 GCA_018246255.1 Pachliopta kotzebuea | reverse complement strand
TTTTAATTATTTTTAAATATACGTTTTCTTCCGAAAATTTATTTAGCTTAGTGTGCCGCGGAAAAAAAATTCCTCAGCGTACCGCAGACTAAAACAGTTTGCGAGACACTGGTCTAGGTATATCATTGATAATAAATTTGTTTTAAAAAAGTTTTTTTTTTTTAGAAATATCCCAATAAAAAGAAAAACATTCGTTTTGATGTTTCAACAGAAGCTCTCGTCACAAAAGAATCCGCGTCGGGGATGGAGGGATAATATTATTAACATTAGATAATTTTTGTAAACTGCTAAAATATTTATATATGAAAAAGGTAATTAAATAAAAAAAAAACTCTTAAATGATTTGTGCAACTTATTACTTGTTTAATTTTCTAATAAATAAAATGTCACAGTAAAATTATTAGAGATTATTTGTACGATACGATACCCTTGGTTATATATCAGGAATCAACTGAACTTGAGAAATAATAGTAAATGATTATATTTAATGGAATGTCTTTTATTTATCATGTATTATATATATATCAAGCCTCCAAGAGGCTCGGGTTCGAGTTCCGCTTGGGTTTCGGATAAAGGGTTATATTAAAGGAAATCGATAAGTTCTGAGAATAACAACTTTTGAAGACGTGGTGGATAAGAGGCCTTGAGTCTTTCCTTCCGGGAGTAGATTCGCATTACCACCTGGACCTCTTACTTGTTATAATAATTCAATATCAGTTAAAATGATGACGGTAGAAATAAATACGTAGCGTTAATAAATACATTTTGTTTATTTCAGACACATTAGGCGTTGGTTTCACAAATTGATTATTTTTATACTTATCTATTAGTTCTATAATTATAAAAGTTCGATTAATTATAAATATGTATTATAAAACGTTTATGATGACAACACATTGTTATTATAAATGATAGTAATATCTGTATTTTCATAGAAAACCGCAAGTGACGATCTACGTCACCCCAATACAGGTGATCAACACTCTGACTAGTTGTTTATACTTACGCAACATCAACAAACATGTTACTACGCACTCATATTGATAAATCCTTTATTGTGATTCACAAGTAATTTATAAAAATATGTAATCTGCATTATCCATAAGTATTAACTTAGTATGTACTTATAATACAAGTGTCATATTTGCAGTAACCGTGATTATGGCAACGTGAATTTGTTTTAAAATATATTTTTGGTCCAAATTTTTTTTTAATATAGTATCCACCTAACGACTTACGTACATTTCGTTTATATACTTTCAAAGAATACATACACCACATTAATACTGATGTTACAGAATTAAAAATATATTAATATTTGTTAAGACTTAATATAATGTTAAAACTATACTTATATAATATGGCAGTATGTGGTAAACGCAGAGCATTATCCCATGCACCTTCGAGATTCGCAAGTCACAGCAGTGATCACATTCGAAGGTGTGTCCAGTGTATGTCTATTCGATGGGTTATTACGTATTGTTACGTATTACAATATACAACAAGCTCCATAGATTCATTATTATGCACACAGATACAATTGTCCTCCCAAGCCTCGTTGCTCTAAAAATTAAATTTCACATTCATATCAAACTTTTAACAAGAATGATTATTACCTTTCTTCCTGTACTTTTATATAGCACATCCTTTTTCATCTGAACATCAATGCGTTCTTATGAAAACTCAAGGACATGTATTTCATTTATCAAATGATATTATTTTTTAATCCTTATTATTTAATATTTTCATTTAGCACGCCGGTACGTCTGCGCATTTGATTATGCTTATCGGCTTTATGGCAATGTCGCATAACGAATCCTGAATGACGTTATTCGTTAACTTGTCCACGCAATAAACGCTCCTTTGCTTTGTCGCCTCCTCACCCTGTAAAATAACATCACCCTTTAAATTGTATTATACTGTATATAATTCGAGAAATCAACAAAACAAAATGTACTATAATTGGGTAAAAAAACTTTTTTAAATATTTACACAATTTGTAATGATTTTCTGGTGTATAATCTTTGTTAATTTTAAACATATGTAAAATTATAGGTATTGTTTGTCCTGTAGTAAACGGTTTGTGGGAGTGTGAAGAAAGGTTAATTAATTTTATGTAAAAAAATTTTGATTTTTGATGAAAAAATAGATTTTTACTATCCTTATTTTTAAATACGTTTTCGGCAACGTCCGCTCGTCCGTCTGTCTGTCAACAATTTTCAATCTCGAGAACTACAAGGTGTAGGAAGCTAAAATTTGTCATACAGACAGATCTCGCTTAAATAAGATCAGAGCCGTTGAAATGTTGTTGGTATGTGGACGGGTTCCCGAGTTGTGGATGCACAAAGTTTCAGAAATTTGTATGGGTCACTTGTAATCTTAATTCATATTGTCTTCATTGAAAATGTATAGAAAACAATGATTGGGGAAAGATTTGTTTAAACAGTAATGTGGTTGAACAAATTAGAACAAAAATTCATGCTTAAAATCTTCAAATCCCTAAGTTTTATATAATACTAAAGATCATTTTATCTAAAACATCTTTTCAAATAGGAAAACTAAATTACCTATAGCTGTTGTGGAGTTGTGATAATACAGACAGACAGTATTAACTTATTGAAGCGAAAGTTGTTTTTTTTTAGTTTGAGAATGTATTAGTACTGACCGGCATGTGGCAGGTGTTGGAGCAGGGATTCCACGCACCAACCCACCAGTGGGTGTGCGTACAGGGTGCCAGTCGGCACTGCTGCATGAGCGCCTCGTGCCTAGGCGGCTCGCTGTGATAACACTGGGACTGTTCCACAACGTCTGCAATAAGTATTAAATACCCATGAAACACGACTTATGTACGACAACGTCGAGTCATTGTGATATGACATCAAATCAAATATAAAATGTTAATTTTTGTCTCTTTTCAAAACAGAAAATAAAAAGCAATTTTAAACACAATTTGTTATTTTTATGTAAACTATCGTTTGTATATAATCCCATCTGATGGTAAGCGGCAATGTAGTCGTTGATGATGAAACACTCGTCTATCAAAAAGGTAATATTGACAAGGTCGATATGAATGCATGTACTTCTGATTGTTAGATTAATAGATTTATTAAACATAAAATCTCATAAATGTGTCTTTGGAAGGACATTTAGGGAATGGTATCCGCCTGGTAGCAAATGGATTCGTGTAGCCGACGATGGAACTAAATGGCTACACCCAACAGTGAATGTGTGCGTGAAACTCAAATGGTAATGATGGTTTACTTACGGTTGTGTTCGTCGACGCACTCGTAGTTGCGACGCATGTAGCCATCTTCGCAGGAGACGGAGCAAGGCGACCAGTCGGACATTCGATATGAGAATCGTCTACGCAACCGTTGCCGGTCCACCGTGTACTGGTACGTCACACCCGGATTGCGGTGCTTCCCACCAAAGATACGTTGCTGTTGAATTTTCAATTCAAATTTAGTTTTACAGTACATACGTTCAGCGATGAAACAGTGGAAGGTGTTTTCTTCACTTCAAATTTACTAGTTAAATATTAATGACTGCGAATCCTAAGACAATACTTACAAAAACTTTTATATCTTCAGCGAGAGGACCACTAATATGTACTTTCTCCCAGTCGCGATCCCTCTCATAAATAGCAGGTGCTCCCGCTACAAAATACTCCGATACAGTGGCATTTCTGTAAAAGAATTCTCAGTTTAATGAAATGATATTACAGTGTGTACAATTGTTGTGATTGAAAGTTCGCTACACTCTATTGCAATATTCACGATAATTTTAACATTTGATTGTCTTACCGAGCTCCAGTAAGGTACATCCTTCTGGACTTAGCGCTCCTTATGGATATATAATTACCGGGGCTGACTTTCTCTTGAATTTTTACATTTCTCGATCCGGCCGGTATGATTGCAACCTGTGACAGAAATAATAAGTATAGATAGAAATTTAAATAAATGTACAGCCTTTTTAACATCGCTTTTAATACTGCTAGGACACGACTCTTTCGAGTTGTGGTTGTCGATGGCACCATCTATTCACTGCGCTTCCTAAGTGCAGGCGGTATTATATTTGTTTAAAAAACTGTTATTGGAACATAAAGGGTTTCTAATGATTTTTTCTTTCAATATATATACTTTCTTTATATATAAAATGAATAATTTAACTATTAACACCATTAACTATTAACACGATTAACACCAGGTGGGATCGTGGTCAAGCATTAACCTATACATAAGTAAAAAAAAAAAAAATTTAATTACATCAAAAACAACGTAATAAATTTTAACAAAAAGTCCTAATAATGTTACTATCATTAATTTTTACCTGTCAAGACCTTCCTCTTATAGTATAATATATAATTTTGACAAATTACGTACTATAGTTATCAAATTTAATTATCTAAATATTTTACTAGAAGTTATAGTAAAACCTCACCTCACTGAATCCTGACTGTCTGGTAGTATCTTTATTATAGATACCAAGAACAGTTTTGCAAGCGGAACCATTTCCTCCGCAGACACCACAGGCGTCTTCCTCCATGTCAGAATCTACTATCCAATCACAACCAACTTTATAGCATACACCTGTAAATTTAATTATTTGTTAATTTAATTTGTTAAGTTAATTTACTTGTTTGTCATTTTTAAAAATAAATGCTGGCTATATGAATTATATTTATTACCCGCGATACACATATCTCTAGCGCCAAGGTTCTGCTTACACGGTGTGCCATCGGCCACAAATCCGCCAAGCATCTCTACATCATTGCGGCTCCGAGGTACACATTGAAGGTCACATGGCTTATCTGAAAATATTATTTCTATTTGTAATATTGTTATAATAAGAATGTATTTTATGCAATTTTAGTATCGTTTTAAAATCAACATTTCATGACCACGGCCACTCTATTAAGAATTAATAATATACTAAAGACGAAAAAAGGTCAAGGTTATGTTAACAATATTAAATTTTACTCTTAATTTCTCTCTTTCTCTCTACTTCTCTCAAGCAATATAAAAAAGCAACTAACAGAGAACAGTTAGTTGCTTTTTATATTACTTCTTAAATATAATTATAATGTTAGGCTGATACGTAATGAATATAAATTGAATAAGGCCTGTCACCAGTTTTAGAGTAATAATGAATTTTAATTATTAACAGTTACGATATAATCGAGTTAGATCAGTAGAGTCAATAGATCATGCGGTAATAAAATAAAATTGATCGGTAACGGAGTTATTAACCTTGATCGAAATAAGGTATCCAGTCGCTAATAGTTTCGTTCTTGTACGTCATGTTGTTGTATTTCGCACACTGTATCTCTCTGAACATTGGTTCGTTGATAGGACACGGCTCTGTGTTGCATATTTTGTACCTGCAATACATGGGGAAAGATAAAATTAGCAGGTCTTCATTTTTGAATTGCAAATTAGAGAATTTATCATCCTTATAATGAAATAACACCTTTACTATATTTAACTTAATTCATTGTCACTGTTAATTCACAGTCACTTAATCTTAACCTTAGATGGTGATAAATAACAATGAGACCGACGAAAGTGAAGTTTCCTGGCGAATCTTTTGGCTCTCATATGTTGATAACTCGAATACAGCCACGCTGTTATCGAGCAATTTTACAATATCCTCATCATCATTGAGTGCCATCCTCAAAATGAAGTTAGGCGGTCAGTTGGAGAAAACTAAATCGATTGTTTGCTATTCTTTTTAATGAAGAATACTCAAAATACGTCCACTCTCTTATGTCGAAGGTTTGAGAATCCTGCCTTTAGCCAAACCCTACAACCTTTTACAAGGCAAGTGATTAGCCACTGCGACGGCAGTAATAAGTCTTAGACAACATATATTGGAAAAATCTAAATTTTCGTAAAAATGGAACTATTGTGTGTAATTACCGGCTCCTGTCTCCTATACAATAGTTGCCATTGTTGAGTGGTTCAGGCTGGTTGCACTCGCGTGACTGCGTAGAAACCCCAGCGCCGCAAGTTCTCGAGCACTCACTCCACTCGCTCCACGGACCCCAACCACCATCACGAGGCACCGGCGATGGACTGCGCTCCACACAAGTCTGATTCTGGCACCACTACGGAAAAAGATAACTTTTTAATTATTGTGTTCACTTCTTTTCCAGTTTCTCTTTGTCGACATATTTGGTGATAGGTTTCTGTTGCCAGAGACCGTCTGATTTAGTATCACTGCAGCTCCTATTTCTGCCGTCGAATAGTACTGTACAAACATTATGGTATTCTGGTTTAAAGCTATAAAAAGTTATAAGCTAGTGAAATTACTGGGGTAACGAGACTGAACACCTTATGTCTCAAGGCGACCTTTTTATAGGCGATCATTTTAATCGGCGTCGCGTGCTTATGTGTATGTTTCACATACAATCAGTTTAACGTTTTGCTCGTCTTGTCATGAAGTCTCATAAAAAAATGTTACCATGTTCACGCCGCAGGTTGTGCCAGGAGCGGCTGGCCGCAGCATGGTTTTGCACGTGTTGTTGACCAGACACCACAGGTGTTCGCACAATTCAGTGGGCTTGGCGCACACTATTGCTTCCTCGCCAAATTGCAGATGACATTGTGTAGCGGCATCAAATATTACTCCTACATAAAAAAAATGTTTTAATAATTCTGTGACCAGTAACCATCTAGGTAGGTATCACTAAAGTACTTATTTCTACTACCAAACTAAAGTGTGTCTTATAAATATGTTCTAGTTGTAGAAGGTGTTGTGGCTAGTGGAATTAGTGGAGCAACGAGACTCGTAGCTCATAGAGATGAGCATAATGTGGTGCTGTGTATATCATCCTTACTAGCGTCTCATTGTTATGCGCAGACGTATTTACCATCGGGTGAACGTCCTACACATCTCGTGGCTTCGGCGAACAAAAAAAAAATTACAAAAGCAATAATTACTATACATCATCATGATAGTTTGTATAGTTCCTCTATTTACGCTAGCAAAAAATTTAAAGAATGAAACCGGAATATTTCGCACATTAAATTTCAATGCCCTTAAAATAATTTTTGCTTATATTCCGACTATTGGTCATAACTAAACTCTAGTTTGTTTTTTTTTACTATTTGTTCACTGTTAGCCTTTTCAATTCAATGAAATTGTTTGCACGAAATTCTGTTATCACAAATGTTATTATACATACAATTACCGTTTGGTTATTAATTCATTCGTATAAAATATTTTAATCATATTCAAGTAAAATTCGATAATTTTGTAAATGTTTAATTTATTAGTCTACTTACCAGCAGGAACTTCAGGATACACGTATTCTTGTAGGGACGGTCTGTCGCTGAGGCATTCACCCAGACCGGCACTGTAAAATGTTTTACATATTTAAAGAAAATATGATCATAAATTCTTTCGCGATAATTTAGAAACTATTTGTTTAGAATGTTTAATATAGTTTCATAATTGTATACTTACTCAAGGAAATTAGTGACGTCCCGTTTACTACAACGCGACCAGGCAACTTGAACTGTACCAGTTTCGAAGATAGGCGTCATGATGTGTAAAGTCGAGCCTTCGCGTCTGTGGCAACCGATTTCCTCCGTATCGTGGTAGAGCCCAAAACTGTTAATTACAAAAAATTATACTTAAAATATCTTACATTATGAAAAATTTAGTGTATATACTCCTATTCGATAATCTTTAACTAAAGCAAATCTTAGACAATCTCTACAACCTTGCACATAATTTATTTTAATTTAGATGCGTTATGATAAACAGTCAACATTGGAGCAATATATTATCATTACTTTTTAGGTACGGTGGAACGATGTTATTAGACTCGAAGAAGCGTATATTCTATTCCCGCTGAAATTGAACATCGTAATGAAATCGAGATATTTCAAGAATAACAGTGAGAGTATGTAATATCCTATCTGACTTTCTTGTCAAGGAATATTCTAAGCCACAGTAGTAGAAAAATAAGTTAAATTATTGTTGTTATTATTAATGAAGTAAATAAGAAATGGTTCATTAGTGAAAGAATGTTACAAAGTAATCGAAATGTCTTTTTATAATTGAGAATAAGTGGTTTGTTTTTGTCCAATAACTTAAAATTTCATGTAACACTGATACTCCTTCGTACCCCCGGTCTCACGGATTAATTTTGTAAACTAATAATGCTTTTCTTTAACCATCTTTTTTGCTATCTTAAGTGTCATCTTTAATTATTATACACAAATACGTAATGATGCTATTTGTGTTAGTTATAGATTACAAATGCATTTTTACAAAATAAACTAATGTGTAAGTATGGCGCGACGTCAATGCACGGAGTGCATTGTACTGGACGAGTGATGCATTCATATCTCTACACAGTAAAAGAAGGTCACTGCCTGCACAGTAATGTTTGCACAACTTACGTAACATGTATTTGTCTAGATTCTCCTTACTTCTCGTTGTTAATATTGTGAACAGCTATTATTTAACTCGTGTTATACACAGAAATTAAATTCGTTCGTTAATCAGATCTAGCTATATATATAAATCCTAGGCCGTAATAGAAAAATACAAGTAGTAAATTGTAATAAAATCAAACTAATCTACATAAATACATTTATTATATCGTCATAAAAATTTGTGAATCACAGCTTTACGACCTGGTGACTTTCGATCTTTTCTTTTTGTACTACTTTTTTAGCCTCATATAGCATTTACACCTAAATAGATAAGTTTTTTGTAGGAGCTTCTTGCTTATTCTTAATATAATGATTTATTTGAATTTTTCACTAACTCATAAAGCAATTAAAGCAATTGTAATAAATTTAAATTTTTATAATGGCCATGGGTTAAGAAAAACATTTTGGTATATTCGTTGACTGGTATCTCGAAGCAACGTCCTTGTGGTAATCTCAGCTTGGAAACATGACTCAGTCTTTACAATTGAAGTGCTAGGCAACCGCTCCCAAATAAAATACAACGCAAAATTATTCCCGAACCATGTGCACACCCATCTATTAGGATGGTATAACAGAACAGAGATTGCGCAACTTTTATAAAGCCAAACTCGGAAGTGTTTAAACTTAAGCTGTTATTTTTTATATTACGATGCAGGAAAAACACTTGATTGTAAGCGATACGTCTGCCCATAACAATATGGTTCGTTAGGATGTTTATATAACACCACAGAGCGCATATTGCTTTGGAGATTAAGGTTACCTCGCGTTATCTTCGTAATTTTCACTAGCTCGGTTTACAGTAAAAATAGCCAATGCGATGATACTTTTTTTAATACTTGACATTTAAAAATTTACTTTGTTTCCTGAGGAATTTAGGTGTATTAAAAATTGTAGGTATTATCCCTGATAATTTTAAGTACATTTAAATCATAATGCCTCGAAATCCTTTTACATTAATGTACTTGTTGATAAGTCCGAAGACTGACAAGTACTTGTTACTTAAAGTTAGTTATCATTTATTTTACTTAAGTTCAACGGCAATGACATTTATTATGTTTAAATCCAAATATATTATTTATACATAAGTGTATTGGAAAAAAGACATCAATGGATATTTTCGTTGAAAGTCGGTCGTGTTAAGAAAAGGCTATCATCCTAACTTAACAACAGCACTAGAATCGTACTAGTGACCTCCATATCATAAGGTAGCCGATTAGCCAGTATAATACGTACATCATATATTTCATGAACTATAAAATAAATTTTTCTTATAAAAGCAATTAGAAAATAAAACAAATTACTCCTAACAGACTTTCTACGCAAACGAAATAACTGCGTTATTAACTACGATTTAATAAAACTTTAATACAATAAATTGCAATAGACTCTCAATCAATTATATAGATAAAAACAATTTGTAAACATAGTCTACAAATATATAAAAGCTTGTTAAACTAACGCCATTATAAGTAATTTATATACAAAAGACATAGAGTAAACTGTCGGTATTTATTACATCTAATCACATGTTTTGAGTAAAGTTTTTTGTAGAGTTTCATATTAGAAGTAAACAAGCGCGCAATCGATTTCGGTCAAATAAACATTTAAATTATCTTTATAATAAACTTCATTTCATTGCCCGAATTTAGAAAAAGGAAATTTATGAATAATGTGCTTATACGGCAAGAGTCGAATATAGCAAAAACCGAAGAGTTAAATTTAGTAATTACAAAAATTGGAACCTTTAATCCTTTGATAAGAAACTTGAATTTTTAAACATTGATTTATTTCATGATGTAATGCTTTGTCTAGATTTAATATAAGTAAGCTTAAGCTATTCTATAATACCATCACAGCGATTCTGATTGCATCATTAGACGGACATGTCCTCTACATTCACTAATATGATTGCAGTAACTTCATGGACCGGTCGTGTTGGGTAAACGAAGTTAGTTATTATATTGACGAAACTAACAACGAGAAATATTTACGTAAATATAGTTTAATATTGTTTCTTTACAGGGTAGGTCCCGTTGGCTGGAAGCCATCTAATCGGGAAACTGCACGGCGCCTATTTCTGCCGGCGAGTTGTAATGATGTAACTTGTTCCGGTTTAAATTGCAATGTTAGTAATCAAACCGTTGCACTCGTAATCAGTTAATAAGTAAGTTTTTAACTCAGTTAATAAGTAGTCGATAAAGATATTTCTATACTCTAACTTAGGAAAAGGTGCGGTCCTGTTAATGTCGTTATATTTATCATATTATATATGTGCTTACTTGTGTCCGAGTTCGTGCGTGATGGTATGCGCGAGCATAATGCCGTTGTCCTCGTTCACCGAGCAGCTGCGGTCCGGCTTGCACATCCCTGCTACATGTGCCACGCCCAGTGTGCTGAAAGAAATTACAGGTCCTGTATCATATAGCAGCCATCGCGAATTTAGCAAATTGCGAGTAGACCGTTTAAGATGAATGATACACCTGTCAACAACATTGTGGCGCTAATTAGAATGATGTACATTTCACTAAATTGTGCTGAATTTTGATGTTGTTTTATAACTCTAGCAATTTTACTAGCTACAGCACTCGTTAATCTTGTGGATCTAAAAGTTACGGCCTCAACTATTTCAGTATTATTATGCTAGTGATAAATTGAACAATGCAGTTCAGTTAAATTATCACTTAAGCTAGTTTAATTTCTGTATTTCATAAGTTAGAAGAATCGATAACGACTAACGTTTTAGTAAGTGTTCATTTATAAACTAACTTAATGGTTTTGTGCCGTTCTGTATTCTTATCAATACAACTGAAGCAGCTAAACAGGACTTGTCTTTGTCAATATTGATATAGTATGGTTTACTTTTACTTCAGATAAGATTTCATAACCCAATAAGAGCTTTATCTGCTCTAGACTACTTTTTTAATACGAGGAAAATTTATTTTTAATTACAGACGTCGAGTCTGCGGCTTAGTTCAAGTTAAATGTAGAATTTAGAGAAATTTATGAATACAATATGAAACAGTTTTAACGGTGTTACATAGGAGCTATAGATTTTTAAAAAACAGAAAAAGAAAGAAAGTTTTATAACATAAATACGTGTGTAATACGTAAAGTTAACTGCTACCATTACATTTACATAACTGCATGATATTCATCGTCATTAGCCAACATTATAACCATGTTGAATGCGTTCATGACATCGGTCATAAAGTGTGCAGCAAAAGCAAGAGAAAGATATCATCTGTTACAGGAACTAAGTTGAGCAACAGAAGAATTAATCAATATACCTTAAAGAATATACTTACGTTACATTTATATTCTTTATATCCAAATTTAAAAAATACATTAATATGTACTAAGTTTAGGAGCCGCTTAAGGCGATTTCTTCCAGATAATCATTAAATAGAAATCATAGAATCTAGCTTAAACGACGGTGTACGCATATAAATATATACATAAGTAGCAATTAATATATTGATAAAACATTAATATAAATAATAAATTAAATTCTGCTCTAAATATATAAATTTAGAGCATTCGGTCTATACTCCTTTCTTCATTCTTTGGCGTTCCTTGGGAGAGGCTTATATCCAGCCTGCGGTCTTTACCTCACTCTGAATATAGTGAACTACACGTTATACGTTACGAACACGTTATAAGGACATTAACCGAGATTTTAATTTATTTTACTACCATTAACACCATTTTACGAGTCGCAAACCTGATGTGACAATTGCCAAGGTACATATAGCCTATATCGATAGAATTGTCGTTGGGGATTTAAAGTGCTAGAATGGCGACCACACATAGAAAAGCACAGCGTTGACATTCAGTAGGCATCCAAATCTGTGATAACATCACATGAGAGATAATGAATGGTCCATTACTTGAGATGATGATACCATATTATCTATATCATATTAATATGCAATGTTCTTGTTTGTACAAATGCATAAGAATATTATACGTTAGAAGATGAATGCCCGCCCGGTCAACGGTCTACGTGAATTTTTAAAACAAAAATAACTTTCTTATGACAGGAAGTGCATATCTATTCGTAGAATAATAGCCAACATGAGCGGAGTTATTAAATTTTTTATGTGGAAGTATAAAAGTCAAAATACATATTTCGTTACAGAGGAAATAAATATTTGTTATCATTATTGTGAAGTTAAAGTGTTAAATTTACTAAAATATAACCCATTAAACATTAAGTTTATACTAAATAAAAAAAGAAATCATAATTCTAATTAGTGTCTGAATGTTTTGTGTATTTGGAGTACAGTGGTTACGTTTCGGTGTAGTTAAATAATAGTGGGTGTGGTGTGGTAGTTTGAAGTAATTAAACATGGTGATTGTGAGTTGCAGGGCAGGCGAGCACCAGACGCCGCGCCGGACAGGAATAGGCGGCTAATAATATGCGCACGCCGCTGACTCATAACCACACGGAAGCCGGCGAAAAGCTCTACAAATTCCTACTATTCTATAAACTACCATCCACCATCGGAGGGTAGGGTTAACTTATATTATAATATCACTTTCATATTACGACACTTTGAACCATTTATCTAAAAACATATTTAAAATATTCTTCAGACTTTGAGTATATATAAAAAATATATGTATGTATATGACTGCATTCCATAAACTGTTTGATATAAGCGTTGATGTCTTTTCCTCGAAAGTATTGTATTGTCATTGTGGTGGTTATAAACAAAACTATAGTGTTATAAAGTTGGAATAATAATAAACAGCATGAAAAAACTTTAAATATAATTAAATTAATTAAAGTTCATTGTGTAAGTTGTCAACGGATCGTCAATGAATGTTAAATATCTTTAATAATAGCGGTCGTCGCGGAGATCCAGTGGAACTGGAATTGGAATTAGTTTCGTAAATGGCGTTACGAAATACAAAGGAGAGTCGAGCGGCGGCGCACGGCTCACTTCCAACTTAAAGTAACACTTTAACTTTAATTGACTGCAAACAGGTTGTCGCGTCACATCGTAACCATTTAAAATTTTTGACCTTTTCGGTGTTGTTTTTTGTTCAGATATTATTGCCATTTATAATAAGGAAAAGATAATTTCATGAATGAATACTCTTGTTGTTTACAGATAAGAAATACTTTAATAGCGTAATATTTACATTTCCTTTAATCATTAATGCGAACGTATTGTTATGTACAGATTTTTTGTAACTTCATAAAATATTTTATTATTGTTATTATATGACAAAAGTTCAATATTTAATAGTGATAAAAAGCATTTTTGTGAAGTTGTGGTTGTGATTTCGTTTGGAGGTTTTAGGTTACTGTTCTTAGTAAGCAAAAAAAAATTGAATATAAAGGACGGAGTGTATAAAAAACTTTTGCTAAAAAAAGTCGACTTACAATTAGGCACAAGTCGTGCAAGATTAGTCAGCTTGTGTGCGCTGGAGGTGAGATAACTCGGCGTAAAGACCGACACGAGACCGCGTGGCGGCGGCATTTATTCACGCTTGTGAATTACAATCGAACTACTTTTATTCGCGATTCATAACCAACAATATGAATTTTCATACTCGTAAATTAAATTTTGTCCGTTTTTTTTCAACTTTAACATAAATAATGCACGCATAAAGTAGAAAATTTTGCAAATATTTTACTGCTCTTGTACAAGACCGCCTTCACCTTTGAAATGCGTCCATAGATAGTCAATTTTTACCTAAAGCACAAAACTTTTACATACTACTACTTTTAGCATCTACAGATGGTACTAGCCTGATTTTGAAGTCCATCTTCAGCACTACATCATAACTTTGTTAAAATTTTTAGTTATTGTAGTATTACTCGGGACTATACAGTCTCCTGATTGTATAGTCACGAGACTAAATATTTATGTTTGAGGGTAAAATAATGAGTAAACAAATAAAATAATCATGACTTCATTAACATCATCAGGAGAACGTCTCTCTTGATATGTCATTCGGATATAAAAAAATATTATCAAGCTTCTTTAAAAGGTGCGCCGGGTTTATGCGGAAATAGGAATATGAACAATTTAAATCATTAATTTCATTAACAATACTAGTAATTTCGTTAATAAGTTGAGAAATTTTTAACCATATGTAAGAGTTTCGTGGTTTTTGATGCATAATGTATTGCTGCATCAAGGCCCCGCCATGGGCGCGGACGGCACCGTTACAGGCTCATTGTATTTTGATTGCAGACTTCCCAGAACATTCGACTACTTGTTTGTACCGTTTACCGAACCCAATGGGCTTCCTCATTGAATTTATTATACGCTTTTTTTAGCGGAATTACATGCAATGCATAAGAATTAATGTTTCTCTTAATTCATTTAAATTAATCAACATAGCGATATTAAAAAGTTCCGAAAACAACTCTTCCTTTTAATTTCTCATTTCAAGAAAAATATGAGTTATTCTTTGAAAAATAACATGTAAATGTTATGAAAGAACAAATAGTGTTTACATTAGTAACTTTTGTATACTACGAATAAATGAGATAAACTATAATTTTTTGACGCCTACCGAGAGATCGGATTGGAATTGTGTTAAGTAACTACTAGTATTAGGCAAGAGCCGTACACATTTATTTATGTAACGCTGAGTGGTTATAGGCTTTTTTTAAAGTAACGAATACCTAATTTGTACACACCCGAAAGCCTTGACCTTAATGTATGCGCTTTTGAAGCGACCGCGAAGTTGAGCCGCTTCGCCGTTAGCCGAAGCCGTTACCAAACACACACAAAAAGTGATTACTTGGATCTGATGAATGATCTTGTATCTTTATTTAATAACTTTATTTTAATCTCAAATATAAGTAAATATAATTAATATCCTTTTGCGAACATAAGAATGTTACTTTGTTGTATATGTTAAATTTACGTGTAGGACAAAGATTCTTTGATTTACCACAACAGAAAATTTTTGAACATGCAATATTTTTGTAATTATAAAAATAAAAAGTACAAATGTACTGAATTTATATATATAATAGTAAGTGAAACTCATGTTCATAATTCAATCATGCCAATCATAAATAAATATCTGAATAGTTCTCAATTAATGTTTATGATAGCTGATATATTTTTAAGATTATATAATACTATACTTTCATTGTTACGCGAATCACAATTACTTCTCTTCACCATTTAAAACTAATATTGTCTTGTGAAGGACAGGACTGATTGTAATTTAACACCGTGTGTTATTGAGTTCAAGTATCCTATTCTGGTTTAAAAAAATTCTATTTACGTACCATACTACGATAATTGTATGTATAGGTACAATGTTTACACTTAAAGATACATAGCGCAGTTTCTTTTAGACTATTTATTTATAATTAAGAAGATCGAGCCGATGATTACGTAGGCAGTTAAAAACGAGTAAAGATGCCGACGAGTATCGGCTGCCAGGTGAAGTTGATCAAGTCGGAAAGTGTTCTATTTCCATTCGGGTTACTCACCGACTCTCTATTTACTTTGTGAGCAGACTTCTGCCCCCGCCATTGACCTTGTCATGTCAACAGAAACTTTGAGGAACAAATGTTTTTTCACTTATATTTAAGAGTAAAAACAATCTGAAAATTTGTTAATATTAAAAGTACAGAAATGCGGTGTGTACCTGCAAGGGGTGTCTTGTTTGCTGCATATATCTTGCCTAGTAACTAGGATTGCAACATCGTGATGGTGAGGATTATTGTCGTCGTCAGGATTAAGTTGTTGCTGCCATCGGCAGAAGGAGACGAGAGTCGCATCAGCGTTCGTCGACACTTCTAATTCCGGTGAGGAATGTGCTTCTTCAACCATTATTATTTTAACAACCGCCACCTTTATATAATTACCAATCGACGGGTCCATGTAAAGCGAGGAAACCTAGGAAGTATATCATTTTTAGTAATATGCTATGTAATGTAATAATTAAGACGAAAAAAGTTTATTAAAAAACTTTAAGAAAATCTTCAGTTTGATGAAATTTTAAATTGCTAAGAGTGCGTTCAATGCGTTTTATAATTATTGAGCAAATTAAATACTCAATACTTACCATGTTCATTATGGTGAGTAGGTATGTTTCCAATCTTCCTTGATCATGGAATTCCGTCATTGACTTATCAGCAACCAGGAGTACTTCAACATGTCGTGGCCTGCTTACTGAGCGAGTGGAACGCTTGGTACTATCTCTACTCCTATGTTTATGATGGTTGTCTGTGTGTCGGCGACTGCTCTAAAATAATACATGGATTGTTACTTGTATTGTTTGCCGTCTAATTTAAAACGTACGTTGATATGTCAATGTATAATTTCGACTACACCAAAATACAGGTACATTAAAAGTCTTTAAAGTTTATTAGTCAAAGGCCTTGAAGATCTAGAGAAATCAAGTAGGTCGCTAGAAAAATAAGCTAATAGTATCAGATTTAGTTCAATATTATGTTTTTATCAATAAATAACTTAAATATAACTACTATTGATCTATAAGCTCTATAAACCTCAATAAAAACCTTAGTGTTAAGCCTTGCTGGTGCATGTGACAGCGTTGTAAAAATATTGTACACGTGTCTAATGAAAAGATCGCCTTGAATAGGAGCTAAACTTGAGTTTTCTGTGAAAAAACCAACTAGTTCCATCAACAGTAGCATTCGTATATATGTGAAATCCATCTACTTGCATAGCCAACGCGGTGAACAAAATGGCCTTGATTCTTTTCCTTGTGAAAGAAGGTCCGGAGTTCCAGCAGTGGAAAAATTAACTACTCTTTATTTATTTTATTTAATAATTAGATTGAAGGGATACTAAAGTCGCCTTATGGTTAACATTACGAGTAAATTGCAGATGTAACGATAACAGTTCTTCACAAGTAGAAATCGTGCGATCACGCTTTTACACGTTGAGTGTTTATTCGTTATAGCTATTATAGTATCCATCTCATTAGCAGGAATTTATTTTTATATCATGGCCTGATTTTCATGTATAATAACTAGAAGTGTGAAATTTGGAGAAATGTGATTCGAAGTGTTTAAGAAAGTTTGTTTCCCGTGGTACCTGAATTATCGATACACTTAAAAAAATATTGCCATAATAATTTTATCTGAACGTCTTACCTTATTTTGTTGATAGCTGTTTAAGGTTTCATTTTGTTTGTATAAGTTATAAGATTTCCATTGGTACGGAGGTTGTTTCGTGCCACAATTCTTCGGTCTCTTGCGCCTTCTTCGTCTATTTCTAGTTCGTCGTAATTTAAGTCGTTCAGAATTTTTCTCTCGACTTTGACTTTTTATATGGTGTGATTCACCAGAGTTACTTATTTCGACGGAATTGCTTTTTGAATTAAAATGCAATCTTCTTTGTTCCATTCGTAATCTCGCTTGATGTCTTCTAAATTCAGTAGGGTTAAGTCTAATTGCCTCTAATCGTTTTCGTCTTGCTTCTAAATATTCCCTTCTACGTCTATCTATAGCCTCTTTATTGTTGCGGTACTGGTCTAAGTATTTTTTTAAATTCGAGGTAGCTTTTACAGAATTAACTTTATTGTGGGATTTATTGGAACTAGATCTAGCGTCGATTTCTCTTTTTCTTCGTTGTAACGCTTTAACTTTGTCCACTGCAGATCGTTTAAATATTATGTGCGGTCTTCCAGCGGATATATTGGTGGGAACTTGATTGGATGGCTCGATCCAATACTCTCCATGCTCAGTCCTTAAAAGGCCCGTCTGTTGAAAATAGAAAAAACATATCAGAGATATTATACGTTTTAAATTTTGCGTTTCTATTAAACATAACTTATGATTAAAATATGTTGTAAAACATTGTTGTTTGTATTACAAATATTAGAAATTTAATAGAGGTAAAGAGTTTCATTGTAATCAATATTGCCTACTATTCCGATGGTATCAAAATTTTCAATTTGTTATCATCATTTTGACCGTATTATTATTTTCTAAATCGAAATGTTTTCGGTATTCGAGATTCCATTAATTGATTGTATATAATACCAATGGCATCACAAGCGCGTTGTTGTTGTGAACTAGTAAATGTATTATTTTTGTTTATGTTTTTAATACGTTGTGTAGTTGTATTGTTGATCGAAGGATTGCAGATTAAACTTAAAATATTGAATGTATACTTGAGTTGTCACTTATCAGCCGACGGTCAAGTGGAATGACAGTTGGATTGACAGTTAAGTGCTACTATCAACATGGCGCTTCTATTATTATCCTAACAAAACAATTTTAATTTGTTTGCACACCTAAAAACGATGGTAAAAATTCAAGTGTTTTTAAACAATAATTTTGGGAAAAGAGGTGTAAGGGAGAGGTAAATTTAAATTGTTCTGTGATGGATTTGTAATTTTGTAAGTTTACTGTGTATTTGTATATATGTGTACTTCTAGAAACATACAAACTTTATTATTTCACTAAGTATTAAAATGATCAATCATTACACATCTGAAAAAATGACCATCAACTGCAAGCCTTGACTCAATCTTTTAATTTTATTAACATTCAAATTAATCGACCTCGTGGCGGATTGTAATGTAACATAAATAGCAAAAGTATATACTTTATGGCAAATACACGAGAGCGTTGTATACTAACATTAGATTTTTTTATATAGCAAATGAAGGTTAGAACAAATGGCAGATCGTAAATAAGTCACGATTTCGAAGACATTCTTATTACATATTGGAGGAAGTGATAAGTAATATGATTAGTTACCAAGAGAATCACGCAGTTTGTGACAATAAGATTAACAAATATTCGTTACTATCAGAAAATATTTGTGTTGTGGTAAGAGTCCTTGAATCTATGGATAAGATTTTCACCTGTGTCAAATATTCTAGATGGAAGTCAGTGGTCTTTGACTGATGGAGATTATATGCAGCGTTATGGAAATTGGAAACTCCATTGTAGAAAATATTTCTGATGATAAAGATTATAAATTAGAAAGATTCTTTTACTTATTAAATATTTAAAGGTCGGATGATGAAGTATATTTCAATAAGGATAGAAAGCGTGTGATCAACATTAAATAGTATTTATCATATTTATACATATGTGTATGTTATTTTTCGCACGATTGTGACAACTAATAAAAAATATAGACAGCACAAGTGTAATAAGAAAACCAATCTATCGTACGATAAAACAAACACGCATTTTCATAGATATGTCTATAGATTGAATGTATTAATGCTTTTAAATTGATCGAATATCATTGCCCATCGATATTTTAAACGCGCCAGATAAGTTTAGTATATTCCGATATAAAAACCATCTTTGATATGTTGTTTGCTTTGCTTTATAATTTTTAAATTAACTTGATGTTAATAAAAATTAATGTTGAAATTATTAAACTAGTCAACACAGACAGAATTTTGTAATCATTGGTGTTTGTTAATTTATATGTACTTATTAAATAATTTTTCCTGTAGAATAAATAGACAAGAAGAAAATACAAAAGAAATAGATGTTCTTTTCTTGTCAATCTTTCAGGTTGTGAAAAGGACAAAATATAGAATAAACAATCGAGTGGAGAACTCTTAATTTGTTTTAAATATTTTTAAAATTTTGGCAAATACACACTTTTCTCAACAACATAAAATTTTCAGGTTGTAAGAGATAAGCGTTAATTGCCGGAGTATAAAGTGATCAACTCTAAATAAATTTGTTTACTCGGCACTCTCTTTTTTATTTCTGTTCAAGAACAATGAATCCAATGTTATCGTGATGCACGTTAAATCAATTAAAGCGCAAGTTGTTGTAAATGTTTTTTTTTGTTCGACAGAACGAGTAGGACATTCACCTGATGGTAAGTGATACGCCCGACTATAAAAATGTGATACTAGTTAAGGTGTTGTACAATGTAACACTGTGCTTGCTGGTTGTATTGGGATATAAAACGTCGAGTCTCGTTACTGCAGTAAATTCACTAGCAACAACGCTTTTTAAATCGGGACGGAGTTATTATTTTAATACTATTATTTGGCGATAGCGGAGACTATAAATATTAGTAACAATCTTTACTACAAAAATATGTCTAACCACAAATATAATCTTTAAGAAAATTAACATATTTTCTATATTTTTGAGTTTTTCTAAGAAACTATATTATTGTCGACTATAACTTTGTTCAGTCGTCATAAAATTTGGCTTACACATTTTTTGACCTTGCTCATTAACTATGTGTTTCATGTTTTTATTAATTTATAGCATTTGTATTATCGTCAGTATAACTAGCTGGTGTTTATTTAAAATTCATTTTTTAACTCCTTACGTTAAATTGTTGCATTAACATAGTAGTTATGTTTAAGTTAAAAATATTGGTGGTAGCTCTTGGGCAAAAGACGTAGGGGCTTCTAGGTAGGTACCACAGAATCTTCTATTACTACCGCCATATATTAATGTGCCAAAATTACTGTGTTCCGGTTTGAAAGGTGCTGTATGCTAATAGAATTACTCTGGTAACGAAACATAACACTAAGGTCCTAAAGCGACGAGTGCAATATGATAAAGTGTATAAAATTGTAACTAGTGCCACGTTGTATTTTGTAAGCATATCATTTACCATCAGGGGAACACCATGTTCGTCTCGTCGCCTCGTCGAATATAAATATGTATTCTTTTTAAAACGATTTGTTCCGATATTTAAATTTTAGGTTTCTTGTTTGTCTTTAAATAATCAGAAAATCAGATGTTTTAGTAACTATTTACTTAGTGGGTTTTTTCAATAATTTTAACTAGACTATTATTTTTATTATTCGTCGAGGCGTCAAGACGAGCAAAACATTCACCTGGTGGTAAATCATATGCTTACCCGTAACAACGTAGTGTTGCTTAAGATATACTACACCATATTGCGCTCGACACCTTGACACATAAAGTGTTGTCACGTAACCCCAGTAATTTTACTAGATTACAGCATCCTCCAAATTTGAAAACAGTAATGTTTACAGAGTACTGTTTGATTTTATATCTGTATATAGAAGCTGCGATGGTACATACTTAGGCGGTCTCCGGAAACAGATTAGTATCTATAATTAAATAATATGTACAATAGTAGTAATGAATGGAGTTAATTAAATGTAGAGGCACTTACCAGGCCATCGCAGGCGGATAGTGCAACACTGGAGGCCGGCTGCCCCCGCACGGAGCCCGTGTAGTGACAGGAAGTAGCGGACGCCTGAGGCCTCTGGCGCGTGCGCCCGCTGGCGCTGTGCCGCTCCACCACCATCGCCGGCGTTATAAATGTCACCGACGGCCTGACCACAACATTATATACATTAGACTCCAGGGCAACCAGTAAAGAATTATTTCATTTTTAATTCCATAACGAGACGAGCACAACGTATACAGGTGATAAATAATGTGTACTTATAACTTCTGTTATTGGTTATAAATAAAATGTACCTTTTTAATTAGACAAAGATTTAAAATTTTTCTTTTATTTATTTCCTCTAAAACCATTTTGTATCGCTTCAAATTTAAATAGAAACTGTTACACAAAACATTGGGATGATTTAAAGTTTCAGAATCATAGACTCTATAAACTCACTATTAGAGATTCATATAAAATTCAATAACAATAAATAAAGCTTTATATTATAGTTTGTTAAACTTATGAATATTTCTACTATAATAACTAAAACTACGAAATACACGGAAAACACAGTATAAAATTCATGTATTATTAAAGACCAATAATAAGAAAAATTATGAATTAAAAATTTTAAATGTTTTAATATAATCCTGTAAAATTAACATTAGCAGATAAGATAATAAAAAATTTAAATTAACTCTACTAAAATACTAAGAAAAACTGTAATATTTATGGAAATATAGTAAGAGTAGTTGTATGCAGTGCCGTATGAATAAATATTATAGTTTACGTTTTATTTAACAAAAAAGCAGTTGATGACATTAAAAATCTTAAAAATGCGGGTCAGGAAATTGTTTCATATTTTGTATCGCCGTGGGGTCCGTGATATCGATACTGACAGTATCATGACTGTACATCTTAACTGTTAAAGTGGGTTTTAGTGATTTAATCAATATTTCTTTGAAAAACTCACCAACATTCAAGTATAATTTAAAGGAATAATGAATTGTAGACATTATGTTGACGTGATCTGGATAGTTCTGGCTAGACATCTTTCCAAAACGCTGGTTCGATCTTCACTAGAGAATATTTAAGGAAAACGTCGTGAAAACTCGAAATCTTCCAAGAACTACCATTTACAAAGACATGTGTTATCCACCAACCTTCGCCTGACCAACTTGTGAAAAAAGGCTCTAAACTACAGCAGTAAGGACTGCAGTTGCTTACTATTATAATTACTTATATTTTTCGTATAAAAAAGTCCTTATATGGAATAATATCCTAGTATTTACTTTTTAGTAGATAACATTCAAATGAAACAATTTGAATTTTAAATTGTTATCAATTTCATTTAACTAATTTTGAAAATTTGAATATTTTGTCAATACCATTTGTTTTATAATTAAATGATATATGAAGCGCAAAAAAACGTTTTTATGACGCTGAATTAGTTGTAGCTTTAAAGTTTTTGTTTAATAAAAAAAGACTCGAGTAATTTCCGCTACGATTTCGTAATCTCGAATCTTTGAAACTTTAAAAAAAAAAATTGCTGCGCTGTATCAAGTTTATTCAATGTGTATTTTATATTTACATCCAACAAACCTCATTTGATTAATTGCCGAAACAGGTTTTTCGTATCACTGACATGATAGATTTCTCTTTTTGAAATCAATTTCAAAATAATTTATAATAATTTTTCGTGTACGGTTTCTATAACGGTTTATGTAGAATTTCTTAAGAAACAATATTATACATTTATAGTGAATTTTTCTTAAAGAGATTAGGACTTCAGTTACATTTATCAACCCAAAAAACTTGTGCACGCGGAAAAGTATGCAAATGTGTATTTCCCCATGACTCTAGATAATATATATAGTAATAAAGAAATATTATTAATAATTTAGTTAAAATCGAAAAATTTAAATGCCCATTCAAAGACCAAAGATGAGGTTAAACTGATAGTCCTTTTGTCGCATATTTAATTTGAAGTACTGAGGGTATTTTATTAAACAAACGCCGTCATATTAATATTTCGAATGTTAGGGCTAGGAGTTTTCTCTCACAAGTAAATAGAAAAAACTACACATACACCATGTTGGATAAATGGGCCACAGAAATTATAGTTTATGAAATATCGAACCCGCGTTTCCCCGCGCCTTACACCGCGCATTTTATCTACACTGAGCTATAACCACTTCCTTCAACAATTATTTTATAACAGTTTACTAAAGCTCACAAGTGGCAGTGAGAGATGTGTTAGCAAAACAAAGATCGGTTGTCAGCTAAGTGCCTCCTCGGAAGACGCTGCCACGGGCGGCATGCAGACGGCGCGACGTGTATCTGGGGCGGCCATATTTACCTCCACTAATTGCCGTAATGAGCCTTATCTGTGTGCTTAGTTGCCACACGACCTGTTTGCCTGCCGATCGACAGCTCACCCTGTCCAAGGTTAAACTGCCCACCGTGACTTAAAATAACTTACAGCATACAGATTGTGTGGTGTACGACGTCGAGTATCTTGTTGCCTCTTGTAGTCTTTGGTAACATCAAACACTGCGATAAAACTTCCAAAACGAAAAATTCACTCTTTAAATTCCATTAAAGTATTGTTACGATGTCAAATTACCATAACGAACACCTTTGTTTTAAATATTAATTTCTAGTTTTTTTTTTAATGATACTACGTAAAGAGCTGAACAATTTTCTGAAGTATAACGAGCAAAACCTACGTCTGACCTTTCAAGATTATCGTTATTCTACTTATTTTAATTTCTCGAAATTTGTTTATCCTTTGGGGGATGTTCTTCAATTTTAGTATCCTTTCAATATACGTTATTAAGTGACGATATTAAGTAACGATACGATGAGGGAAGATACGCTCACAAACGAAAGTTTCCACATAGGAAAAGATACAAACAATGACCTACTTATTGTAAATGGATCACAGTAATAAAACTTGAAAGATTGCGGCCTCTATTAGATATAGAACTACTGTGGTAATGGAGATACCATACATTATTGCCTTTTCCGTTGAGGACGATAAATTGTCGCATTCCGCGTTTTCCGGTCGACTTCTAAGACCGGCCAAGCGAATACATACATGATAAATCTTAACAAGGAGTGCTAACTCGAAATCCTACTTTTTATTCTACATCACAGTGGTCACGACACCTTGGCCGACTGACTTTAAAATCCTTACTTATTAGTGATGAGCAACACATTCTTAAACACAAACCGTTAAATTTTTCTAAAAATACAACAGGTCGATCTGTGTGACATAAAAGCAATGTCTCTTGTTAACAATACTATCTCATATTAAGTATTAAAATTGTTGAAGACTTTAAGGCCGAGTTAATTAGTGATTGAAGTCACAGAATACAATTTACGTAACAAACTCTAATTGTGGAGCAAGTCGGAGGGTCACCCCGCGAACTACCGCGGGTGTCCCAGGGCCCCTCACAGGAGCGCCGCGCCCGCTCCGAC
>DWLS01000950.1:0-25033 GCA_018246255.1 Pachliopta kotzebuea | reverse complement strand
TTCATGGACCCCCAAATTTTTTTCGCTGACGTAGACCCCTTGCAGCTTGTCATAGACCCCTAGGGGTCGATATAGACAACTTTGGGAATATCCAATCCGAACTTTGGGAATGTCCGATATAGATCACTCATCTACATAATTAAATGGTTATCTTTAAATTTACAAGGTTTTCATTATATTGATTAAAATACACATTTTTTAAAGATCTTTCCCTTCTTAGTAAAGATTTTTGGAAAAATAATTTACTGGTTGAAATTTGACTAACATGGAAATATCATAGTTTCGATATAACATAATTGAATACTGTTTAGTTAATTCCTAAGGACATGTTAAAAAAGATCCATAAAAAAAAAAACCAAAAATCGCTGGTTAATAATAGTTTTAGCATGCTTATAATATTTACCATAGCACGACGTCCTTTTCATGTAAAATATTTATTAGATGATTACCAGCTATATGACGATAATGAAGTCAATACAACAAATTTATTTTACTTTTATGTTTATTTGTTTCTTCACAAACTTTAAATGTAAATTTTCAAAATATGTTACATTAATTATGTTTACAGAAAGAAAATTGTTTAATAGTATTATTGCTTAGAAGTTATCGTGCAATGCATGAAATTAAAGTTCCATAATTGTATATAATAAGTATTTTTTATTATTAATATACAATGAATAAGTGTTATAAGTTAATTTGGAAAATTTTGTGGCAGGTATTTGAATAAGGTCGTATTTAAGCAAGACAGCGTTATCAGAATTTTAAAGAAAAAACAAATTACACGATTTTAAGAAAAGTTCTAGTGTCTTTTATTTATACTATTTTAACTAAAAAAATTGCTACGCGTTTTCAGTGAAAAAATTAGTAGAAGATCGGACTTAGAGGTGTTTGTTGGGATAGGCCTTTGTCCAACAGTGAACTTCCGCAGACTGCCGCATGCTGTCGATGGCGATGATATTTACAGTTCTGATAATGATGTCAATGAGCCGCAAGAAAAAAAAAATATCTTAAAATTCTTAAATCATATAAGAAAATTTCCTTTTTTCTATTAGTTTTCTCTTGTTGAATAAAAATAAAAAAACCCTAATCAATGTAAAGATCATAATCTTCCTTTTAACTTTAGCAAATATTTTAATTTAATTTCTTATCAAAATTACCAGGCATTTTTGATGTTGATAATTCATATCTAATCTTTAAACAGCGCAGCTAAGTCTCAAGTCAAACCAAACATATTTTACTTGAGTGACTGTTGTGATAATAATTGCCGTCTCATTTTAAAACTATACGCCAAATAAAAACACAAAATGTTATTTGTTTATTTATCTTGTTTAGTAATTGTGGGATCAATAGTGGAAATACGTAGCGAAACAAGGGTCGCCGTGGCTCATCTTAGATCACAAAATGTAGTCGGCAGTGTAATGTTTATAGAGATTGAAGGAGGTCTCCACGTTACGGGATCTATAACGGGCTTAGATGCCGGAAATTACGGTTTCCATGTACACGAATTAGGTGATACAAGTTCATGTGACGCAACTGGTGGACACTTTGATCCTGACGACAACACGCACGGAGGCAGAGATCACGACATTCGCCACGTGGGAGATCTTGGAAACGTACAGTTCGTTGGTAATAGTAATGCCGTAGCCATTATTAATTTCACAGACAGTGTGATTTCACTTCGTGGGCGAAACAACATTTTAGGTCGAGCTTTAGTCCTTCATGAACAAGAAGACGATCTCGGTTTGGGAGGAAATGAAGGTTCTCTTAACACTGGTAATGCAGGACCTAGGGTAGCGTGTGGTGTTATAGGTATTCGCTCGCCTGCAGACCCGTGGAATTCATCTATTACTATTCTTCCTTCATTGTCTTTACTCATACTTGCATTAATTATCCTTGTTATTGGTAAAGCGTAGAACATATGTTTTGTTTTATTTCTATAATGATTTGTACTATTATGCAAATAAGAATAAAAATCGTATACACGTAATTATGTATCTTTTACCTTAAAATATTCCTACTCCTTAAAATATTATTGAGGTTTAAGTAATTTATTCCGTATCTTTTTTGTAATCTTACTATGCTATAAACAAGATTGAATACAGTACCTGTTTATTGTCCATCCAATACTTAGGTAGTTCATGAGCTGGAGGATATTTGCAACACGAAATTTCTAAAGTTATTTCCATACATCCGTGCCATAAATAATTATAGTCCTGCATACCTCCTGCAAAAGTATTCGTTATTCGTTAAGGTATAAAGCTCCAAGGATTTTTTAACTATTTAATATGCATAAATATGCAAATAAGTATTTTTATTTAATTAGTTGATTGTTTACATGGTACAAAATTCGCTGAATATGAGCTACTTATGAATAAATAAATATAGTTTTTTTAACAAGTATCATGCGTTGTTATATTTTCAATTGTTATATCCAAATAATAACCAACAATTCTCAAAAATCTTTGTTTTACTGATGATTCACAGTAAATTATTTCTGTGTTTAGTCTAGAGACTTTTCATTGCACATACCAGTTAGAGGGTACCAGGCTGCACCGTTAGTGATACCGTTTTTAAAACTAGGCGTATTAGACTTGCAGGAGACTCCCCTCGACATCTTCGCATGATTGTTGGAGTACACAAGCGACAAGTGTTGAAATACGTCGTCATCGGGGGAAATCGATGGACTGTGCGAGTAGCTTTGGAACACTGCGTTCAGGGGATATGTGGGAGAAAAATAATTATAAATATCTTTATGTACATATATGTAAATTTTATATAACATATAAATATTATATAGTAAGTTAATACGTCACCAGAGCATAGTACTGATGATCTGCATATTCCTTTTTTAGCAGCATGAGAAAATTAAAAAATAATTATTAAAACTTTAATAAGATTTTATCCAAAATTTTAAATAAAATTTATTATAATGTTTGTACGCGATTAAGGTAGTTTTCCCTTGCAACTTGGGTAAAATTCGACGAAAAAGATTTTTGTTTCATATTATATGATGTGCCTTCATGAAAATAATTAGCAAAAGTCATGCTTAAGAATTTAATATTTAAAATTCACAGACTCGCCAGTGAGCATTGTAATGACTGATAGAATTATTATAATAATCATACTAACGTCTCTGGAACGGTGGACTGAGTAGCACAAAAGATTTTCGTCTAAGAAAATTTACCAAATGTGAACGAAAATGCTACTTTTAAGATTGAAAACTAAAAATGTATATTTACTGGCACTAGGTGTATTGTCGAAGGGATAAGAAGCGACTAACGCGCCTCCATGAAGTGAGCCAGACAGCACGAACTGTATCTTGCTGATCCATTCCTTCACAGCCTCTGTCTCCGGTTGAGGTTGCTTTGTATTTGGTTTGAAGAAGTCTGGAAAGTTTCTGTTCAAGTCGTATTTGCGCGCGTTGTGCCTAAAGAAACAAAGTTTAGTATAATGTTTTTGTTCTCAAGTGATACTGGCTTTAGTAATCCCAGTAACTCTCCTGCAGGTACAGCTCCTTACATACCTGAACACAAATATGTTGCACACTATTGTTTGGCGGCAACAGACAGAGATTTTTCACTAGTAAAATTTAATATTATTGGACAATGTCTTTTTTTATTGATTGATAATTAACAGATAACTTTGGATATAATTTTATCATTTAATATATAAATATTAATCACAATGTTTGCGGAATGGTATTAGTAACATTTAACAGAAAAAGCAATTTCACGAAGCATCCAAGCTTAAATGTGGGTTAACGTCCATTTTACGACCATTGAACGAGTAATTGCAACTTTCATTATTGATATTCATATGTCAAGGTGATTTATATTATACCGCGGAATAATAATATTGCAGATAATTTGGACAACGTTACGTTCTGATTGACAGAAAAATATTTCCTTTTTTCATTGTCCAATAAAATTTTGACCCGTATTCTGACTATTGTGGTCCATTGTAGGAAACAATTAAATTGTAATGAATTAATACAAACTTGGATACATATTGTGAAAAATGTAAGATCATAATTTTCACGGCTATTTTAAGAAAGCAAAAGTTTTCAACAGATTATACAGACTACAGTTTTGAAGTTGAACATAAAAGTAAAGTTAAGGAATTTATTATTACACGAGTTGTCTTAACAACGAAAATTGTAATGATTAACGGGTATTACCGGTTTCGACTATTTCTTGCTGATATCATATAATAACGTGGTCAGGTACAAATATTAAACTATTTGCTGTGTGTTTAGCACGTCTGATGTGCTATCGATATATAATGATTGGGTTACATTTTCAAGAATCTTTTTACCTGCCTACTACGGTACCACATTGACCTTCGTTAGACATGGCGAATCCATCCGGATTCATCGATGGCATCAAGTGGATCCTGGTATTGTCCAATAGCCATTTTATATATGAATCAGTTTCGTACGACGTTACTAAGTACTGAAATAAAATTTGAAATAATGAAAGTATTGACAGTATGTACGTAACATGTTTCCTACAATAGTTAACTTCAGGAAAGATAGAAACGGAAGCAGCAGCAAAGAAGACATTAAAATTACTGTTTAATGAATTTACATAATTGCTTATTATTCAAAAAAAAAGAGCATAAAATATTATATATTTTTGTTCTATTATAAATATAACGAGTGCGGGATATTGTAACAGCAACCAATAAATTTAAATTACTAAACAGTCATGGAATTAGCAATGGTAAATTTCGTTTAATTTAACTAAATTGCCAAGTAATATTTATATATATATCTAAGCTTCGGCATAATCATCATATGTGCTCATGATTTGTTCTAAGGTTTACTTATAATTATTATTAATTTGTCATATATAGAATTATGTTATATAGAATAACAAACCTGTATAAGATGAAGCAGTAACTCCCGGCCGACAACCTCGTTACCATGTATATTGGCCACGTATTTTACGTCAGGTTTTCCTATCATATGTTCGTACGGTGACGCAGAAACAACCATTACCCATAAGTCCCGACCTTAAATTATATTTTTGTGATAAAAAAGTTTAATTATTTATCTTAATACTGTTTTTTGTGTTATATCTTGTTTGAAACAAACAGGGAAATAACAATTTGTGTCCTTGGAAAATTTTACTTTAACATGAAAAGAATAGAAAACATGTCCGCACCTTTGATTTCAAGACACAAGCATTAGATATTTTTTTTTAAGAATCTAGGTCTCTAATATGAATAAAATTATCTTTAAAAAATACATCTGTAAGACCTCATATTTTCAATGTTTTACTTTTGGAATGTGTAATGAAGATTTTACATCAGTTTAGCAATTTTGTTTAAGCTGCTTCCTTTTCGTGATCTTTCTTACCTTCGACAGATTTGCCAATAGAGTAAAGAGCAGTGAGTGCCGGGTAGCGTGCAGATATTGATCTGAGATATCTTGTCAATTCTTCATGGTCGTGGTACTGAAACTCCAGTTCTGGACTGTTTTGTCTAGATTTTATTTCACTTATATTTGTTGTAGACCCAATATCTAAAAATTAAAAAGCTGTTGTCAAACAAAAAAAAAACCTTAAAAGTAACAGAATAAAATTATATTTACTTAAATAACGCGAATCGGGAAGATGTCCGTAAATTGTAGGTAATAAAAAACCAAACATCAAAAAACTGGTTACCATGGATCTCGCCATCTGTAAACGATATTACTACATATAATGATCTGTCATATTTAGGTAACAAATTTAAGTATTAATTATTGAGTTATTCCGTTGACATGACCAAGAATGTTTCTTAAATGAAAATAAGATTTAATCATGTGTCCACTGATTTTTCACTTTCTGTATATGATTTAGGTTTTAATTACTTAACTATTCTGTTAAATATTTAATCAAATAATAACATACACCGTAAAAATATGAAGGAGGAACATAATCACGTCATCGATTATTATGAAGAAGAGTATTTGTACACTAGTAAATTAGTACTAAAGGAGTCATCTACTGAAGTAAGTGAAAAGGAATTTCTATTTCATCATCTTTCATTGAGTCACTAAGAAGTCTCTTTTTAATTCCAATTTAAGACAATATTATTTTTTTGTATTTTATATTTTTTATATAAATATATATATTTTCAGTACAAGGGTGGTTACACTGAAAAAATAACTTTATATTTGAAAAAAAAGGATTGTTGGTACTTTAGACCCATATATACATATATGCAGACAGAATGTAAATATACACTGTTAAGACTACGCTAACAAGGTCTCTTCCAGTTTAATACATAATATACATGGTAATAAGCGAAGGGTAATGAATAATGATTATTTATTAATTTCATTTAAAAATAATCTTTATTGTACGCCAAAATGTTAAAACCTTCGCATTTAAGGTCTTGGGGCATTCTGTACCATTCAACCTCGGAGAATGTTTAGAAGTGATAGCGAAATTAATGGCGGTTGCTAAATCTGTATTAACCTTTACTTTAATATATGTATATACATATCTACTCAAATAAACATTCATACATATTACCTTCATTCACCATTACACATATTTAACTACTATGAGTTCATTGCATGTAGTGTTCTTGTTGCAGTAAATTAGTTTTACTGGCTAAAGTTTATACAATTTATATAGAGGTAAGAAATGGTTTAGATATCAAGAATAAATGTTAAATCTCCAACGACCTCAAAACCTGAATTAGGAGTAACTACATTAAAATTGGTTGCATACACCAACTTTCATTAAATTATAATACATTCTGATTTTTTTTTATATGCCAGTCAGGTTATTTATATGCAGAACGGTGTACGGGGATGCCTAGTATTGCTTTCTTTTAACGTATTGATAGTTGAAAACGGTGCGTTGAAGAACCGGTGTGTATCTGAAGGTCACTCGGTCACTAGACCCAAGTGACTTGTAGGGTCTTAAAAATCACATGTCCGAGCAACGATTTTGACTTTTTACAAATATAAGTCTTAATAATTAAAAAAAATGTGCTGAAGTTCGTACTTATTTATGAGTTAAAAAATAAGAGGGAAAAACTCTATGAAAAGTGACGTAGGTTTTCTAACATGGCGAACGCAACAATTATCCCTAAATGGAAATTTTTGTGTTAAGCAATGTCGTCATGAATGCTGAACAGAATAAATGAAAAAAAAGGGGTTATTCCTATTAGGGAATGCAAATTACTTACACGAAAACCAATAGCAATGTGTTTGTGCCTATCATATACAAACAGTTATAATATTCCGTGTTCGTTTGTAAGAGCTTACAACAAAAAATGTCCGCAAGGACGTATATGGCGACTTTCACTTCAACATTATTATGTTTTTAGAATTTGAGGTAAGGTTATCACTATTACATTGACAATTTACAAAAAAAAATTAATCGTCTTTAAAAGATTGTAACAGTATTTACTTTGATAAATAATACCATTTGAATATTTTTTGTTGGTGCATAACCTTTACATAAACAAAGCTTTAAATAAAATCCAATTAATAAAGTTATTTCTCATAAAATATTTCCATAATATTGAAATAACAAGTCTGCCAGACAGGAAAATAATATTATTAGTGGTCTTATATATAATAGATACTGTATTTTTTATGGTTTTCCTCTTGACTTTTAATAATTCCTAGTATCAAAACATTGGTTCGAATTACAAAACATGTATAGGAAATTTCGATGTGACATGTGCAAAAAATTGCAATAAAACAGGTTTTCTTCATGGAGTGACCGAAATTCTCATTTTCTGAAATACCTTTACAAAATGTTTGAATTTTAAAAAAGAGTTTTTTTTTTAATTGTTTTATTTAAAACTTTACTTTTGTGTAACAACAGTACCTTCTTGCAAATCGTAAAAAAAATGGAATTTTTTATTAGGCAATATGATCATTCACACTCATATATCACAAAAACAATTGCATCTCCCACAAACCTTATTATCTCATTCAGTTATAGGGCAGATGTGTCTTTAAGAATGAATTGAAATACAATAAGGTGTACCGAAAACAATGATGATCGGTATTGGGATCCTCGACTTCTGCACTGACCGCAGAAACCTCACGGGAAGGTTCGAAAAACCGTAAAATTAAAAGGATATTCGAGCTATAAAGACATAACTTCTACAAAGTAATAAAATTTACTGTATTTATTTTTTCGTTCAGTAATAACTATTAAAACTAAAATAATACTTATTCTCATTAACAACTATCATAAATGTTTCCAATGTTTTTAATTTGAAAAGTAATATATTTTTGGAAATTAACAATGCAGGTTGTTGTATGTAGAATTGTAGAACGTAACGTAATGTAGAAGGTAAACGTTGACCTGATTATTGATAAACAAGTAAAAGTTGGATTTCTGGATGATGAGTATATATGTAAATATAAGGACACGCAAATAATGCGTATAAATTTTTAAGAAAGTTAAATAGTAAAGTTTTAATTTATAAATAAAACATTTTGTTTATCTCATAAAAATCGGTGTTCTTTTAACAAAACCAGAATATAACAAACATAGAAAGTGAAAAGAAGTCGCTTCGTAGTGGGTATTAACATAATTCACGTCACGGTCAATGCCAGTTACTTTTTCTTCTGTGAAAGTTTAAGCCAAGCGTGTATACACCACCAAATGCCTATGATTTACTAATAAATAACAATGTTAAGTTATAGAAAAAAAATGTAGAAAATATCACTTTATTAATATTTATTATACGAGGTTAAATTAAGTATTAAGCTAAACAAGTTAATTTCAGTGATTCATCAATCTGAAAAACAACAGCAAACCTTCAAGTTAATTAGTAATTAAGACATAAATAATTTTCGTTCCGTAACGAAAATCAAAAATAACGTTAGCTTTATAAAATAAAAACTTACCGTAAATTTCCAATTCAAATCCAGTAGTATAAGGTTGATATATTTAGTCATTGAAAATATTCATGTATTTCTTTGCGACATTTAGCAATAGTTTCGTGTTTATTTCATTGACAAACTTCAGATAGAACTGAGGAAACACAATAATAATGTCTTTATGAACTGACGGACGAATCTCGACTGGGTTACTGGTCGCGGTGGCCGAGGCCTGTAGTGACGGGAACTAATGCTGCTACCACGAGCGGGCCATCTGCGTCATCCGTACACGCGCGCGACTTCTGTGCTTTCTCTCTTAACTGGCAACAACAAAACTGATCCTAATACGATGCAGTAAGGTTCATTTCCTAAATGATTCTATGTTAAATAATGTATATTGCATTTTCTTCTCTAGACTGAAGCATATAGGAGCAAGTTTTGAAACACACATGTGTTTTCCGCGCTATGACGTAGCCTTCACGCCATTCATCCCATCTGGCACTTTTCCCGCGGATTGAATTTCTTGTTAATATGACCCGATATTTAATATATGAGAAAATTCTCATTGAAACTGCTAAACACATGTCATCGAATTCTGGTTTGTCGATATTTCTTAATATACAGAGATTTTTTAATAAACGTAAATTTTTCGTATATTCATCTTGGAAATATAATTTTTAGTGTTGAATTCCTTGAATAAGCTGCAAATACTTTTCTAAATTTTTTGATGAATTATAACACTTGTATTTGAGTTCATTTTATAAGGTATTAATCCTAAACGCTTGGTTATAAAAAACTGTTTTATAGTTATTGTAAAATCTAAAAATACACAAACAATATTATAATATCCTTTATTATATATTATCTATAGTATTTTTTATTTAGTTATATAATATTTTAGATAAAAATTGCCTGAAGAAGACTTCAATAAATTCCTTTGGGTTCACTAATTAAATACTAAATGCAGTTAGTTACAACCTTTGGGAATTAACGAAAAAAGTGGCAAAGATCTGATTCTTTCACAATATTTCTTGTTGTATTATTAATAATAATGCTCAGTTTTCCTCAAATCCGTAAAAAAGCGTCAATGGAACAGGAAAACCATTTTATTTTTTGACGTACAAAATTTTAGGTGCAGTTTTTTTTATTTCATTTTAGATGTTTAATACATCTCATATCCATTATGAAACTAACGGAACGTTTTTTTGTTGTAACGAAATTAAATTCGTGTTTAGCTTTTAAGATTTTTTTTGTTTAATATTTGAACATATCACGTGATACAAAAACCAATACAGCGTGAATGGATCGCATCATCCAGGGACAGATCCCTTTTACATAACAGAACATCGGTGACCTGCTCCCGAAGTAGCACCTCGAAATCTATAATCTAGCAATTGCGGTGGAGTCGCAGAAGAAAAGTAATGTTGATTTGGTGACTCGCCTCTCTCAACACGCTTAAAGAACAGAGTTGCTTATCGACGTGGCCAACCAAGGAGGAGAAATTACAAATAATGTCCCACCATTTTTTTTTAATACCAAAAACGAAATACTAAAAACTTCTACATATTACATAAAAACTTACTGAATTTGAATAATATTTATTACTTAGTAAAACATACCATAAATCAAGATACGAAACCTGAACTCCTTTTCTTATCAGCTATGTCAGGAGAAGCCGAGTAGAAAAGTGTAACTATGTCTGCTTTAAGGTAAAGCTGTCATTTCCTCGCCTAATAGGCAAGAAAAATGAGAGGTTTACTTCACCTAAAGAGGAGCCTCACTTTACGGCCAGCACAGGCGATTCCCGTGTCTCTGCTATAAAGTAGATAGACAAACTGTATATTTGCTGGGATAGATGCGCAAAGGCATTTTCATGTAAAACAAAAAAGGTTATCACCTTAATCATTATCTGTTGATACTGAAAGGGGGTATTAATGATAGTGTAAGCGGCTTTTAACATTGTACTAATGCTAACACACTATGTACTAGAATAGTATACGATACATTAAATTACAGGAAGTGTGTTTAAAGCCGTGCTAAACTACGACAGTTTAAAATAGTTAAAATGTCTGTTCGCAATATTTATGTCATTTATGTTGACCATAAATAAAGCGAATAAATATATATAAATTTTGTCTTTTTGTTATACGAAAAAATCTTGAATATTTATTACGTGTAATAATGTCTATACGGAAAGACCGAATTTGATATGACTTTTATTAGCATGTAGCGATGTCTATGTGATTTTGATAGATGCCAAAAAAAATCGTATCTGCGAGACATGAGGTAGTAGACCGCCATAACCAATGTAGAGCTGTGCCATATGGCCCAAGGTAGGCATGAATTTTCACACCTGGCTGCCAACCTACTTTAGTAGACAGGGATTTAAAGAAGGAAAATTAAAAGAAATATAACCAGTTACATAAAAATAGTTGGTTTAAATTGCTAGACATTGTTCTTCTCCAAAATCAATTGAAGACTACACATTTTAATGAGTACATGTATTTTTTCATTAAGAATGTTTGCATATAAAGACTTCGTTGCGACTCGCTACCAAATATGTTTGCAGCCCAACTTTTTTTATCACATAGTTTGAATCGGCATTAACATTTAGTATATGTTTACATCTCAATGATCTTTTACGACAAATTAATTGTTAAACCATTGGTCGTTTCTCAGTGAACGTTCGTTCAATTCATGTCTTAGCGGTACGTAAAATACCTTTAAACTGATGGATCACATTATTTTAAACATTTTGGCTAAAATAACATGTTGGTATGTAATATTAAAAATAAGTTTTTTTAAAAATAATACCTAAAAATTGAGAATATTTTTTTATCCAGGTTCAAATGTTTTTACATATATTTGCTATTCAATTCCAGGAGGGCCCAGGTTTAACGTGACTATCACTGTCAAATATTTCGATAATTTTTATTCAGTTCAATCAAATTCTCAAACAAAGCTTAGAATTTGTAAATCACTTCAATCATCATTATCATTCATCCACAATCATTTGAGGTTCACTTTAGGTTTCATATGGACGTAATAAGCATGTATATGAAAGAAAATATACCCCAGTAAAATAAAGCTTTATTACACATCAAATTGTAGTAAACATAGAAAAAGTTACGGAGTATCTATTGGGAATAGTGCTATTGCAAGTATTTGATTTTTCACATTTTTTTACAAAGATACGGCTGAACAAATTTGTAATAAAGAATATTTTTATTAAAAATGCGGTGTTTATCATGAAACAAGTAATGGTCCCCAGCTTATTGATTTTTTTTTTCTGCTTTTCTCTGACATTATTATTCAGGGCTTCTTAACCCTTTCATTTACATCATTTAATACTTACGCTATTTTATTATCTACCGTCGCTTATTGATTGGACTCCTAGAAAACTTAAAGTTTTAATTAACGAACTGTTTCCAAATTTTGATAAAATTACTTAATCAATTCGTTAATGTTTGAGAGTATTTTATTTGCACCATACAAACGTTAATGTGAGTTACAGATATTAGTAAATATTGCAGTGAAATTTAGTTTTCTACAACTAAAGTCACATGAACAAAACATATTAAACATTTCTTACAGTTTAGTAAGCGTAAAATTTTTTCTTCTATAATTGCGGAAAGCCCCTGGTCGCGGGTATCATAGAACAGGGGTCTTTGAAGTCATCTGACCCTGTAGACTGATGATGATGATGTTAAAATATAACTTTATACTTTATGACAAAATTAATCTTTATTCAATAAATTCGCAATATAAAATTAGAATGTGAATGTACAGTGATGCTTTAAAGAAAGTATAGTCACTAGTTATGTGCTTAAAAAAATAATATAGGATAGAAAATACTTAAAACTGGTTCACATTTTCCACATAACTGCTATATTAGTCTGAAGATTTTTTATTGTGAAGGCAGCTATTCTAAAAATTATTTATATGAATACATCTCTTAAGACTTAAGAGGTACCACAAGAACAAAGTCACATCATTAGGCGTTTTTGTTTTAGCACGAACAGCCATCTAGAAAACCTTAGGTTGTAAATAGATATAATTTTGACCTCGAATGTTGTGATGACGATTGTTTCCTCTAGGCCACTGAAGTATAAGGGTTAGATGAAAAGTTATTTAAGAGCGAGGACAAGGGCAGAGGGTGGTGCAGGGTTATGCGCATGCGTGGTACTTGGCAATGTATCGACTTTTTACGCTGTACGTTGGGGCGGTGCGCGCAGTACCATGCCAGGAGTTCTCGCGCATAATGTTGCGCGCGCAGTTTGCGGGGTGTGGGGTTGCTCCTGGCGGCGTAAGCTGTACCCGGGACCTCATTACGTAACTAACACGCACAGAACGGCGCACAAACAATGTGATTTTATTCATTTTACCATTTTTCTACAAATTTATCTATTTTACAATATTAGGATTAAGTGTCGCGCGACAGCTTTTATTTTAATTTTGTCGTTTTTATGGTGTATTAGTGTAATATTTATAGATTAATTTTTTGGTGAGAGTGCGCATTTGTTGTACTTCAAATATTTTGAATGCGCAATTAACGAATTTTATTTTTATATTAATTTTTTTTATTGACGTGGAAAAATAACGAAATTCGATACCGTCATAGATTTTAAAAGGACTCTTAAGTAAAGTTTTAGTGACTTTTATTAAATAAACAATAGCCAGTGTTATTAAAATGTTAGTTTTCAATGTAATTCATTCAATAAAATTAAGAAAGCATAAAATATTATGAAAATTCCATTGCAATTTTCATAATTTGTGCAGACATCTTACGATTAAGAAGACATCGACTCAACTTTACAATCATGACTATGGGTAAGAAAAACGTGTATTTGTTTTGTTAATTTATTTATTTATTTTTTTACACCTTGTGTAAAGGCGGCTTAATGCCATTGGCATTATCTTGCTGTCTACCTTGGGTGGTACAGAGATATGATGAGGTAGGTAGGTGCATTTATACATACATTTAATTTTATTGGTTTTTTAATATAAAATTTTATAAATGCCTCTACTGCATTATTACAATTTATGTCTACAAGTTACTATAAGTTAGTACTTCTTGTAAGAAAAATACTGAGTACGACCATAAATGAGTACAGTACTATCATCACACTATTTAAAATTCGTTATATCTCTCTATACATTTATATCATACTAAAATTATGTTCCCTAATATAACTGTTCAGTAAAATTTAACATTACACATAGTAAGATTTTAAAAGATTACATACATTTTTTTAAAAAAGAGCGGAATTCGTGATCGTGAACATAATTGACATATATGAGTAAAGTTTTAACCAAATGTTATGTAATTAAAAATAAGGTATTGATGTAGTAGTTTAAAAGAAAGTAAATACTTTCTTTTAAACTACTACCTCAATTATTTGTTAACGACTATAAAAAGAAGCGGAAGAAATAACAGAAAGTATCATTGCATTCTAATATTTTCTATTATTTTTGGTTACATAAATATTTATAAAATGTTTACATCCGATATAGGAACAAAGATAAAATAAAATGTACCTCTTTTATATTGTATATGTCGGATATACAATATAAAATATAATAACTCAACATGTACAAGCTCACATCACACTCGCTTTATTACAGCTTTGTTTAAACTTTTTTAAAATTTTGTTTACAACTACTAATTAAATAAAAATTTAACTTAATTTTGTGACAGGACACTGACTCTTGTAACACAGGTGTAAACTTAGCACAGAAATCAGGGACTTGAAAAATTGTTTTGGAAACTCTTTTAGTAATAAATAATGATTTTTTTAAAAAGGATATAAAAATTATTGAAAAGGTTATATGTGCATGTGTACTCAATGAACCCCTCTGCAAGAACAATAAAAAATATCATTAAACGTTATATGAAATGTCTTAAGAAAAATCATAAAAACGTTCAAATTTAATGTAATGAAGATTATGAATGACATTTAGGACTTAGTAGAAACCTTTTTATACCTTGACTAGATAATTAAAGGTACATAGCGGTGAAACTCAAACAAAAGGTTTTACTTATATTAACTGTGTGCTGAGTGCAATTTAACCTAATTTAAATTACGGGTCACATAATAGGCCTAGTATTAAATTCGGTTGGCGTTAATGAATGACGTAATATTGTATTAAAATGGAAGCGAGGTTTTGTATAAGTCGCGCGCGCAGTTCTAATGCGCGCGTTGTACCGGTAGAGCGCATAGTCCGTCGCGCGCCTTCCTCTACCGATTGCTCAACGAGTATTTATAACATTTCCATCGGTTTTTACTGAGAGTTGTGTATCGAAATACGAACAGTAGCTTCCTTCGATACAGGAACTGCGTAACGCATCTTCACGTTGCGGCATTTCCCGCCTTTATACACAATTTCATCGCCTGCTTTAAACACACGAATTCTGCGCTTTGACAAAGTTTACATAAATGTGAAATTTCTATGACATATACAAAAAATTTTAAAAGGAATTTTACGATGGAAGATAGCGACACGTACGCTATCGTAGATATAAGCATTAACGATAAAGATATAAATATTATAAATACTGAATCAGATAGTGAAAATATTAAGAATGAAAATCAGAAGAAAAATTCTCCATTAACCACCGTGATAAAAATTCGTAAGTTGATGGCATTATTTTACTTTGGTGGATCGGTGATTTTAAATATGCAAGTAATAATATAGATATTCAGTCTTGATACATTACTTGAGTACTTAAACACAATTTTTCCTTTGCGACTAACAATAATAGAAACTCTTAGAAATCTGATAAAGGATTGCACTGTTAATAAGTTTTTTCTGATTTATATAAACAATGGTTTTGATTTTTCTGGATGGATTATTTATACAACATGAGAACTGTAATTACAGATAAGAAAATACCTAAGAGTACAATCTATTGTTTGATACCGTGAGAGGCATATTTAATTGCTACAAAACTCATCTTTTTATTTGAATTGGTTTTATTGCGGTTATTGTCGCCGTTAATATATAGAAACCATCCATGTATACGTTCCTCCTATTAAACCTTGTACTACTAATTAAAAACAGCAGTATAGAGTTAGAAGTTTTGATGAGCACGTATGTCGCTTCCGCCAGTTGTCCCCGTTATAAGGCGGGCGAACGCTGAACAATGTCCCTGGCTGCGAAGGAAACCAGTCTTTTTACACTTGGCTGCTTTTACTGCAATGATCAGGCTCTCGGTGCATAAACCTTAACAGACGAACAACAGCGTAATCTTCCACCCATGCAAATTGTTCATATTAGTACGCGCTTTCTACGTCTTATAGATGCGACACTTATGAGTGAAGGAAGTCAATTACGCGGGCGCAATTGAGTACTTCAGAGAACAGGAAGTATCTACAGATATCAGAGCATATCTCTCTTCATTTGACAATTACACACGCCACGTGATAAAATTTTTTAGAATATCTATATATACTATGCCTTTATTTTTTATTATTCAATTGTAATGATTACAAGCATAGTCATAAACAAGCAATGTAGAACATCCTCCACCCACATTAGTTTTTAAAGGCCTTTAGCTACGCAATGAGAGAATAAAAGAATGCTTTGTTCTAATACATGCTACTGTAAAGTTGCTGCGTCCCTCTAAAAAAATTTTGCATTTTTAAATTTTTATCCATACAATGTAGTATTTCTTTTTAATCGTGGCATCTGCTGATAAAGCTTCATGTACAATATGTTTTTCTGAAAAAAGAAATATTAACGTTATAAAATACTTTTATAATTTAAACTATCCTAATCTTTATAACCAAAAATAAGTGAAGGTTTATTTATCTTATATATTATGTTTACTCTACGAACTAAAGTATAAAACAGTTTAAGATGGATGAGAAACGTGAATCTTTTGCGCAACTTCAATGACGCTGGAGCTATGGACGCCTCTCGAATTTAAATATAAGTTAAACTACCTCCTCAGCAGCATAACTTCTGTATAACATGCTTAAAGATTACACTTATATAGACAGCATTATTACTAAATCAATTAAATTCCAAATTTAACCTTTTTTATCCTACAAGATACCTTGCTTTTACTCATAACTGTAGATTAAAATAACAATTCTCTTTCATGCTGAACAATATAAAACATAACAAAACAAAATCTCTGTATTGTAAACAAAGTTAACTATAAGCATTACGAAACAAATATATTTTGCATTACAACAAGGTTTGTTTGTGATTTCCATAAAGAATTCGATTCTTTGCTTGATAAATGTACACTATTTAAAAAAATTAAAGACACTTTCTAGAGTCAAAACTGGACTAAGTTCTTTATACTAAATGCAATCATTTAAGTGTAAGAAAATTTTAACATTTTTTGCTTCATAGAGTAAAAACTAAGTAATAAAATTATACCCAGTATATAATAAAACAAATACAATAAAACAAATTTGAATTATATTTATTGAAAACATTTGCTTAAATATATCCTTAAACTACTGCTAAATACACGAACATACTTTTTGAGATAAATATTTATACAAATTTTTATAAATAGAACACGAGAGGTATAAAAATTTATTACAAAATAGGTGACAGTAAAGTAAATCTTCTTCATACAAAATTATATATTCGATGTATATATGGCAATAGATGAAACAATTTCGTCTAAAATTTTTGAGGAACTTTAATAATTAAAATGTATGTTTACACTTTCTTGAATAACAACGGCTTTTGTCTTAACGAAATAAAATTAAAAAAACGTACAATTTCTCGGATGGTAATGACCATTACTGTATTTTATTAATCGACAGAAAGAGATCGCGGCGAACGCGATTATATCGGTTTCGCCACTTTACCTGAACAAGTGCACCGCAAGTCCGTCAAGAGAGGGTTCGATTTCACGCTGATGGTAGTCGGCGAGTCTGGACTGGGGAAGTCGACGCTCATTAACAGTCTATTCTTGGGTGATCTTTACAAAAATAGAAAAATATCGGTCGTCCAAGGTAAGATATTTATTATTCAAATTTATTTTATATGAAGAACTAATAACAAAATAAATAGTTCTTATCATAGTACGTTTTATCTTTTTATAGAAACGTTTTTTAATTAAAACACTTGTATATCGCCGCTGTTTATTAGAAAAAACCGAAGTTACAATTATTCCTAAAAATGCATACCTTTGGTTTATTTCTGGTATTTGTACAAAACTTTTTTCGTCATATGTACATAATAATTGATATTTAAATTCATTTACTAAGTACAAAATTCTTCACATTGTTACTTTTAAAGTTTAATTTCATAAAATCAATGAATATAGGCATATATTATCTGATCATGTACAGTACTGTTAGTCATTTGGCAGACTGGCAGCTCGTCTGTTTTAGGTTCGGGGATCTTGTGTCTGCGGCCTAATTAGTATATGCCGATTAATACTTTTATTAATGTTACTACTGGTGGTAAGTCTCTGTTTCTGGAGACCATCTAGCTAGATGCCACTGCAGTTCCTATAGCAGCCGCCAAACAGTAGTGTACAAAAATTACCTTATTCCGGTTTGAAGGGTGTTGTAAGCTACTGAAATTACTGTGGTAATAAATTTAACGCCTTGCTCCTCAAGACGAAGAGAGCAATGTGGTGCTGTATATACCATATTGACCAACACCACGTTTTTATGGGCCAGTGTATCGCTTACCATGTAGTGAATATTTTGGTCATCTACTTGCCTCGACGAATAAAAAAATTATGTCGTGTGCAATTTTTGTTTTTACTTGTATGTATGTAAGCCCCATCACCTTTGATGTATTACAGTTTCATATGATAGCGGAAAAAGTGTACGTTAGACAAATGTACGTCATTATAAATTTCCGTGTTATTTTCCTAGTCTATTCCGGATAGGACAATGCCTTAATTTATATAATAAACAAAAGGAATATTCAAGTGAAAGTTGAATCGGTATGAAAAGGAAAGAAGTTTGATGTAATAAAAAAAATATATATCAACATTTAAATTTTCTTTATAGATAGGATAGAAAAGACCACAACAATTGAGAAGAAAACTATGGAAATTGAAGAGCGCGGAGTTAAGTTAAGGTTAACTATAGTAGACACTCCCGGGTTCGGCGATGCGATCAACTGCGAGGACTCGTGGCGGGTGTGCTCGGCGTACGTGGACGAGCAGTTCCGTCAGTACTTCACCGACGAGAGTGGACTCAATCGAAGGCATATGCAAGATAACAGAGTGCACTGCTGCCTTTACTTCGTCCCACCGTGGGCTCATGGGTACAACTATAAATAATTATGTTAACAATTCGAAAACTATATTCAGAAAATTTATAAAAAAAATTTTACGCATTCTGTTTTTACATTATTATACTGTAATTATACACGTGCAAATACAGTAAATTGTCAACTGAATTATGTTTATAGATAATTAGCATATTTTTAAGTAAAATGTGAAATACATCGATCTAGTGAAAGTGGAGAGGAAACTGCTGAACGCGGGCTATCGGGCGGGTAGACCGGTCTTGTTTGTCTGTGGACATATGTTGAAGATAATTACTGAAACACATTTAAAAACTGAACGCGTATTGTATTTTAATATTATTTAATGATCTGATTGGTTATATTTCGACATGCCAATACAAAAACGGCGGGTCAGAGTTGATCATGGCTGGCGATAGCGACGATTGTTGCGGAAGCACATGTGCCCGCATATAGAGGACAATTATAGTAGTGTCATTGACTTGTCTAAAAAGAAATGTGAACACAATTATATCACCACAACAGGTTATACCGTATTTGCTCTATCAAAAATTCTTTACCAATTTCGTATGTATAGCTCTGATTATAAAATTTAATTACTTTGCCTGACGACTCATGAAATCTTATAAAAATCATGTAATGAAATGTCGCAAGAAAATTATACCACAAAAGAGTTTGCATTTTGTTGTAATTTCTGTAGGAAATAATTTTTAAGACTAATAACAATTAGAATTGACTGTACATTCAAAATCACTTCGATTTATACTTGTCGTTATGCATCTTAGAAAGAAAAAGATTTTCGATATTTATTTTCTTATTACAATTAAAAACACTGACGACATGATTTGCTCAAGTTTTTTAAATTGTTTATACTTCGAAGACTTTTATGGCCGTGAAAATTTTGATATGAAAAAGCATAATAAATTTCGCATTGCAATAATAAGAAAAAACTACGATATTGAAATTCATTATAATGAAACAAATAAATCATCCCGATGATTAATCACTGTTTTATCGAATGATATTTTTTTTATTTTCGCTGTTAGTCTTATTGACAATTTTTGTAGCTTCGACGAGAATGTCGTCAATAAGAGCATATCGAGATATCATAAAATATTATTACTGTTGAAATATTTCGCAGTTCTCAGACTCGTTCACCATTAAAAGAAAAATTTATTATATCACTAACAGTTCAATAAAATCTCGTTGCGTTAATAGTTCAATTTCCAATAGCGTTGGAAGATACGCCTCATTTGATTGATGGTAATGGTATCGAGCAATCTCACGATCAGTTAACGTTCACAACAATTGAAAAACAACATTGTAATATCGTAAAACGGAATATATTTTTGTCTGAGTTCGTTTAAATGGACTGTTAAGTAATATTTAAGCAAAAATAATGATCAAGTCTATTAGAAAAAATAATCTACCCCATACAGAAAATATTATTAAAAAAGAAAAAAGCATTGTTAGACATTCAAAATTATATCCAGATTCCGTTTTGATTGAACTTATGTTGCAGTTTAAGACAAGTGGACTTGGAAATGATGAGGAGGTTACACAGGAAAGTGAACATCGTGGTGGTGATAGCAAAGGCTGATTCTCTAACAGTCCATGAAGTGAAACAGCTGAAATCTCGAATATTAAACGATTTGGAAGAATATCAAATTCAGGTAACGTCCTTTTTAAATTTGTAGAAATTAAATTCATAATTTTTTTACTAATAAATAATTGGCAAACACTGTGTTTTAATATCTCTTGACCTTAGATAGAGCAAACTAACAATGTCAAGAAGTCTGTTATGGCTTTATTTATTTATTTTTCTTCATGTACACTTACTCGTATATATGTATATAAAACAATACTATTTAATAAAAGTAACATAGTGTCACAAAGGCGAGCTTAACCCTAAAATGAGTTCTCTTACAGCATACCCAAATAGGAAGAAGAAAGTATTTTAATTATTATATTGTATATTGAAAAGGTGGAGGTGGTAACCATCTTAACCATTTTCGTGATCACGGAACCTCTACACTATGGAATTTGTCAACAACCCTAAATAAACAGACAAATAAACTTGTTTATTTTACTTCTAAATGAGTTTGTTCCATTTCAGGTATACCAGTTCCCAGAATGTGACAGTGATGAAGATGAAGAGTTCAAGCAACAAGACCGTGAGTTGAAAGCTTCTGTTCCGTTCGCTGTAGTGGCCGCAGACACCGTGATGGAGGTTGGCGGTAAACGAGTGCGAGGCCGCCAGTACCCATGGGGTATTGTTGATGGTGAATATTTCACTTACAACTCTTTAATGTTTTAATTTATTGCTCAACGTTCATGACTTCAACTCCGTAATAAAAATTATTAAACTAAAGAGTACACATATACTATATGTTTATGTCGTTCTTAGTGGAAAACCCTCGTCATTCGGACTTTACAAAATTGCGGACGATGCTAATATCTACACACATGCAAGACCTCAAGGATGTTACACAAGACGTTCACTACGAAAATTTCCGCGCTCAATGCATCTCTCAGATATCACAGCACGCTATGCGAGAACGAGGGTATGTATTTATCACAAAAATGAATTAAACCTTTTCCAGAAAAACTTTCATTAATTAACGAAAAATTTCATCGTGTTTTTGTTTTCTCAAGTTAATGTTGTTATTTTCAATTAACAGGAAATTGAAGAGAGACTCAATGGGAAATAACAATGAAGTGGTTATAACAGATACCGATCGTTTATTATTACAGAAAGATGAAGAGGTAAGAAAAATTGATTGAGCATATTTATATACACATACCGCGCCCGCTTTTGTTATTGTAACAAAATAATCCGGGATGTTTGAATTTCTCTTTCATTGTTGACAGTACAAGTGATTTGGTCATCGCGGATTATAAACAGGAATTTATTCAATTAACTGAATAGACTTTGCTGTTTTATTTATTTACAAAGGAAAATTTGTACATTATTAAGTCAGTTGTGTGGTTAACAAAGTACACGTACAACATACTGTATCACTAATCATACCATGATCGCTCAGTTTGTAAGACGTTAGTTCTGCGCTATTCCTCTTAACAATGTACGAGTTCGATCCCCTAATAGTGAAGAAAACCAGTATGCTCCAAGAGCTATAAATTTCATGGAAATATTCATCCGCCAAACTTCACTTGGACTGTGTGGTAAATAAATGGTCCTGAATCTCTTTGCAAGAGTGAGTAGAGACTCCTAGTAGTAGATTATTCAAAAGACAATTTTTTATCCAAAATCATAGATAATAATAATAATAATAATGGAAAAGTAGCTGCTTTTCAAAATTTTTAGGCTAACCATCTTCAGCTTGAGTAGAGGTTGTTATTGAACAAATTCAATAAATATTTATTGCACACGTGAGCTTCGATGGATCTTTTATATTATTGTTATTATTTTGCAGATACGACGTATGCAGGACATGCTGACACAAATGCAAGAGAAACTTAAAGCTTCCGATAAAAAGCACGACAGTATTATAGATGTATAAAACATAGACTGCAATGTATAGGCATAATGTTGTGTAAAGGTACCTCTTCCACTTAGTTGTTAGTTTAAAACCTCTTTTAAAGATTGAATGAATTTAGACTTTAATACGTTAATCGGTACCTAATTGTTATTATTTTCCTGTAGATTATTATTAAAATATTTTTGATGAATATCACAAATAATAATAAAATGTATTACTTCGAAACAACTCTTTGTAATAATAATATGGTCGAATTTTAACGTTTTATTTTGATATTAATAATTTATAAAAACTATGTATTAAATTTGTTCTAACTCCAATTTTGTAAAGAATATTTGCGCTACTTGAATCTCAGTTATATATATTTAAATGACCACATGGTAAAAATTGGTTACTGTATTTAAAAAAAATCACCTAATAATAAATATATACAGCGCTATTTAATAAAAAAGACAAAAATGAAAGAGATAAAAAATGTCGTCAAACAAAGAACGTTATTTAAAAATTTAAAAGTACAGAAGTATTAATTAACAAACAATATTAGTACGAAAATTTTAAATCAACATAATATAAAAGGCCTGTTATCGTTCATTATGTAAATAAATAAATTGAATAACACGAGAAAAAAATTATTAGAGTAGCACAAATCTAGAAGAATTGTTTTAATGTATTTTATGACACTGTAGTGTTTGTAGCATTAATGTTGTTCATAATTTTTTTATGTATATGTGGCGTTTAACTGATGGTAGGACTCTGTTGTTGGCGGCCGTCTAGGTATGTTCCTCCTACAGCTCCCGTTTATGCCGCCAAACCGCAACGTGGCAAACCTTACAGTGTTTCAGTTTGGAAGGCATTGTAGCTAATGAAATTACTAGATTAACTAGACGTGATATCTTGTGTCTCAAAGCGACGAACACTATGTTGTGTAATAACAGTATAATTAACCATCAGTTAAACTTCCTGGTCGTCTCTGCGCTTCGAGGAAAAATGTGGAGATAATTAATGATTTAAATGAGTAAATCATTGATTTTGTCAGATTTTGACCTATTTAAAAAAAAAACTTTGTTCAAATTTTGAATTACTTTATGTAAAATATTTGATTTAATAATGCTGTAGTATTTAGTCTTTGTTTTCTAGGAATACTCAAAAAAGGATATAATAAGAGACATTTTTTTGGCCTAAATTTGCGGTTTATTTGTAAGTTGAATTTAATACTAAATATGTGTCAATGTCTACATAAGCATTTTTGTAAAATTGTATTAAACATGAACTATCATTAATTTAAATTTATTTAATTAATTAATAAGCAATTGTATCTTAACATTTTGAATTTAACAACACACTGTTATAAATAATAGTAAGTTATGCTTATATTTATATGGTTGTAATTAAGGCAGTTCTAACAAAGTTAACGTCTGGGTAACCATTTAATTTTATTTTATTTAAACATGTTTGTACCTATTCGTGAAGAAAAAATAATAATAGATAAATAACAATAATAGTTAAACAATGTATTGCATTATAAACATTATTATAATTATTCTATATTATGTTAAATAAATGCATTTTAAATATGTCCCATAAGTAAGCCAAATATAAAAGAAATAATTTCAGCATTTGCTTATACGATTATTACAAGACAAAAGTTAATTTATACCAAAGTTTTAAGATGTGATTTTTTGTATCAATATTTATATAGTAAATTGGTACTTTACATAAGGAGCGAATTTTATTTACATCGGTTAATTTTAAATTATTACACGAAAACACTTCAATTAATTATAACGATACAACTCTTTACTGCACAAAAAATTTACTTATGTCCTGTTACGACATCGACTCTCATTTGATTATCCACCGTCAAAGACAAAATCAATATTGTATGCCTTAGTCGATATTAATATGTTTGTACCAAGTTTCCTGAACGGCTGGATTCATTTTGTCAAGAACTTTAACCGCGTATAGCTGAAAATACAAAGAAGTAAGTCTCCACTTAACCACCGGTTACATAATTCCGGGGGAAAAATAAATAAGCGGCTTTGGAAGCAAATATCTTAAGTTATTTCATATCGACATAATATATAACTCAAATACTAAGTGGGGAACTTCTATAATTAAAGATAAATGTTATAGTAAATTGGTAAAACTCAAATCTATCGTCAATTATTTAGACACTTTAAATGTCCATCAGTTCATATCACCTACATATCACATATTAATATACTAAATATATACTGCTCCACTGCTGAACATCCGAAAACCTTTAGACGATACGATATAAAGATAAGCCCTTCAAATCAGATAAGTCTGATAACATGGTATTAGCATACGGAACCAAAATATTCTATTGATTAAGTAGTAAATGTTTTTTTTTTTTTTTTATAACATCTGAGAGGCAAACGGGCAAGACGGGTCACCGGATGGTAAGTGATTCCCCGCCGCCCACGGCCACTAG
>DWLS01000949.1:0-25033 GCA_018246255.1 Pachliopta kotzebuea | reverse complement strand
TCTTAATGTAATCAGCACAATGCGGTAGCTAGGTAAGTGGGTACAAATAATGTACACAGATACATTATGTTGACTAACACATTGTTATGGGCAGACGAATCACTTCACCGTCAAGTTGATGAACTAAAAAAGATCATATGTGTTCTCTGTAGAGGAAAGTGGTTCTGATGATTGTATTATATTGGACAAACAAGGAAAATTTTTAAAAATGCATTAATTATAAAAAAAATTTGGGGACGAATGATTAGACAATCATTTTTGTTTCCCTCAGTTTCTTTTAATTACCAATATCATTGTTGTTTTTTTTAAAGTATTATTTGTACGTACAAAGCATCACTGACAAACATCCCGGGGGCTAAGTGAGAGATTGCCGGGATAGCGCCAAAGCCGCAATTACTGACGGCTTTGCGTTCCGATGCTGCTGAGAGCGCCCCGGCTTCTGTTTCTAATCGCCAGGGTCATTCCAGTACAGCACTAATCCACGATACACTCACACGTGACCTCATTACACATAATCTTTTTCGAACTAATTATATTTACAATAAATTCTTACACGAGTAATCATGTCCATATATACATTTATTAAACAAAACTGGGCAATGTAATTTTCGCTTTTCTTCATTAGTAGGCAATAACAGGTGAGAAAACTAAGAGTAGATTTAGGACCTGCTTTGCGATATTATTTCATCATATAACATGATTATGTCTTGGTGTATGCTCATAAAAAAAGCCCAAAAAATCTTAATGAAATCAATTCAGATAAATTTACCTTACTGACTTACTGCTTAAGAATAATTTACCTAACTATATTCTATCACTTTTCAATTTAATAGACTTTTCCTCGCCTAAATTTTTCATTTATGTATTTCTATAACATAAATACTTTAAATTTTCAGTAATTTGTAGTAACTCTCAATAAATTATAACAACACCATGTTTGCCTGTAAAAGGTTTCGCATTGAGGTAAATATTGATTATATTTATATATGTATATTTTATTTAATATAATGAATTATATTATAATTATCTATGTGTTATTATTTCTTAAAGCTATTTTCTTTATTATACATCTTTTTATGTAACTAGTACACAACGTCTCTACACCACTCAAGGTAGAATGAAATTTAATTTCAAACCCAGTCTTTCTTTATACAATGGGTTCAAAGATAAGTAAGTAAAAAAAATGTTTGTATATTATATTTATGTGTACTTAAGACGTATACATTTGTTATGATTCTTAAATAATTTAAATATACATTCATTCCCAAAGAAAACATAACTCATAAATGTTTCGCAAGTTGTATTCAGAATTAAAAATATTTTTGATACTAATCGCGAAACATTTTTAAGGAAAACAATTATTTCTTTTAGCTAGTACATTTATGGGAACTTTTAAGAGTAGATAGTAATAGATTCAAGTCGGCATCAATCAAAGGCGGTATGTAAAAAGCAGGAGTATCAATAAGCGGATAAACTGCGGTAATCCGTCACCGCGCGACACTCCGCTTCCTCGACATTTACATAAAGGAACATGACGACCATGTCGCCCACCAACACAGAATGTCCCGTTGACTAATACACAAGTATTTTAGGTAATATATATTTCATTTAACATATGATTAAATAGAATGGCAGGTGGTCATTCACAATTTGTACAGTAAATGCATCGTCACCGTGGTGAGTTTATTATAATATTATTGATTACGATTTTATCTAAACCTTAGAGGATAACCGTATAACTGTTTGTTTGTACAAAAAGAGCCTGTTACTTTGCTCTTATTATACAAGTACTTTCACTAAGCTACTGGTGGTCTCTGTTGCTGAAGACCGTCTAGGTAGGTACCATTGCAGTTCCTTTTTCTGTCAGCAAATAGTAATGTGCAAACATTACTGTGTTCCGGTTTCAAGAGTGCTTTACGCTAGTGACGTTATTAACGAGACTTAACAAATAACGTTTTAAGGCGACGAGCACAGTGTGGTGCAGGGTATGCTATTCCAACGAGTGTGACGTTGTTTTGGGCAAGCATATCACTCACCATCAGGTAAACATCCTGCTGCTAGTCTCGTCGAAAAAGAGATTTAAAACACTTAACTGGGAACAATTTAAATATTTGTTACAATAACTCACCTCGCCTCTCTAAAAGTCGACTAAGGAATGATAATGGAAAGCGATTTATATTAACAAATAGCACCATACGAAAATAATATATATAAAAAAACAATAAAAAGCCTCAGCTCGCGGAGTTCGGATCCGCGAGCTCAGGGTTCGATGAAGCTTTCGCGGCCATAATAGTGGCCGAAAGCATCAACATCTACCGAAAAAAAGTAAAAAATTGTTAATTTTTTTTTTGTATCTTTGTTTTAATCGCTTTCATATGCCAAAAACCTTATGTATTAATTAAGCTGAGTAAATTTAAATAAATCATAAGTGTGTAATAAACAGAAAATATCGAAGAAAATTAGGATCGATTCTTAAAACGTAAATATTTTAGAATATTACAATTTAAAAGAAAATATCATAATAAACTTTTTAAACAATAGATTTCGAATCGAGATTAGCATCATCGATAGCAGCAAAAACCTAAGAAATAATTTTTAGTTAAGTTAGCAGCCAACGCAGACGGGACAATAAATACTTCCTTGGACAATGTCATACGGTAGACAATAAATACTTCCTTTTGACAGTTTTTGATGATACTGCACTAGTCGACTTGTGACTAAAAATCTTTTTAACTATTCGCAATACACACTTTGATTTTACTGTGATACATTTGTCTGTAAATATTTCTAATGAAAGGAACTGAAATAATTTTAAATGAAAGTCTAAGGTAAAACAAAGGTAGAATTTCCATATGACAGAAAGTCTCGAATCTCATTAGTGAGAACAATAAGACAGTTTTTTATCATTAATTTAAAAACGGCATATAACTAAAAATAAATTAACAGAAAACTATTTTATTTCTGCCAACAAATAACTTTTCAAACTATAATATTAATTTTCACTAATGCCCATATTACTGGCGAAAACGTGGTAGTTTGTGCTTCTATTCAGAATATTTCCTCTTTTTTATGCCATTCATAACTTTGTTCTTTTGTGTGAATGCCTGTTTACACCCGATAAAAGGGACAAACAAATGGTTTAACGCATGATCCGTTGTCAGTTCCACATAATTCTTCATTGAAAGTAACCGTCACTCAACTGTCAAAACATTGTATAATCCTGCAAATTTCGCCGTCAATTTTCTTCCATATTGTTAATTTTTAATGTGGTCGCGTCACAAAGTTTACGAAATGAATGTAACATACAAATTGGATAACGAATTTCTGCCATTGAATGGTTATATAGGTATACAAATGTAATACTTGAGAAAAAAAAACTTTTTTCATTAAATGACGACTTGTCAGGGAATTTTAAAAGAGTAAACATTATGTTTCTTTATTTCATTAATTGACCAGACTAACTAAATTTTCACCTGATGGTAAATGCTGCTACAACTCATTACAATGAAATGCTAGTAAAAGTGATGTACACTGTACGATATTGTGCTCGTCGCGGTAAGACGTAAGTTAAATTTTATTTCTCTCCAGTAATTTCACTAGTAACACCACTAATAGGGGTTACAGTGGTAGCTTCCTGCCGGCAACAGACATCAACCTCTACTTTATGTCATTGATTAAACAATTCAAATAAAATTCGAACTACTATCAAATTGATATAAATATATATATTTTCTTACATTCTCTCCCGATCATTATGTCGCGTATACAATTAGGAAGAGAAAGAAGAAGACAGGTTTTATTCCTCTTCTATTTCCCTCCGTTCTTGACATCGCGATCAGTTACGTGGCACATCCTTATATCCCTGATACTATATATTTACACCTTGTCCTCGGTCTGCCTCTAGATTTTTAATATATTCAGGTAGTACCTTTTTAATAATGATAACATCATATTTCACGTTACGTAATATCATCGGATAGACATCCTATGAAAGACAAGTCTCTTAAAGCTATTTCACTAAACAGTCTTGCGTTGTATAATTCCGTTAGCTGCCAACGATTCTTTTGATGTTGTCTGTCGACCTAGATACGTTATTTATATATTAATAGTACATTTGGTCACTAGCCGAAAGTTTTGTTTTAGTCACACTGACAAAACAAAAAAAACTCAGCTGCCACAACCATTGTATACGTATGGTGGAGTATATTGATCGCGCCGGCGCGCACGCACACGGACAGCGGCGACCTGCAAATTATAGACAAATCTCGATGAGGTATTATTTTTTCAACGCGGTCGGGTGAGAAATGCGTGATTGGGGGCCGGCGCTGGATTACAGGCTGCGGGTGCACGCCACCACTCAGACACTCTCACTCACTCACAACCAACATTTAAACAATAATAAAACATAAGCGACTAATTACTACCACCCAAGTGGAAAATCACATAAAAATACATATATCATTTTACAGTTCCAGAGGAGCTCATGTGATAATCTGTTAAATATTGTAGATGATTTAATCTGCAGAGGATCCGGAGTTGCAGGCACTGAACGTTCCATTCGCCCATCATTACTTAATTTATGCAAATTTCAATGCAGATAAAAGGTTTTGTAAATTACAGTATCGAAGCGATGCGTTATAAGACGACTTTAAAAACGTATAAACAAACCATTTTACATTTAGTTTTAAATTTCATGGACAATTTATTTATATAACATTGATCTTAAATGAGCTTGTAAAATGAGTCAGAGATGAAGTTGTTTCTTATACAGGTATTTTCATGAAGTGACTGCAAGAGACAACGATAAAAAACAATGAAGCGAATAAATGAGGAGTCTTTATAATGCATGTATTGCCACCTCTATAAAGTTTTGTGTCCAAAAACGAAACATTGCTAACAAATTAATATGATGTTAATATGTGTGTTTCGAATGTTGGACGCGGCGATCGGCGCGCCTGATTACAAGGCGGCCGGTAATGGGCCCGTCGAGACCCACCCTATACTCAACTTAATGCTCTCGCAATTTCACTCGGTATAATGAACACAATAAAAAAAGACGTTTTCGGCGCATCCTTTAATGAGAGTTGGCGACGACTTACTGATTTGCGGACCCCAACGCATTGATCCTCCGTGATACCGTCCAATCATAGTAATAATTTGATTCTAATAACTTACAAATGGCTTATCATAATTTCATTATAATCAATGGATCGTCATATCGGTGAGCAATCAGTCTACCCCTAAATCATTTCTATAAAAATTACTGTTCTTAAATTTAACGTATAAACTAACCAGCTGTTTATATTTTTATCTTAACTTTGTGTGTGTTCATTACCATTTATATTTTATATAATTTCTTTCGTTTACTAATGTATTTTAAATAGAAATGTTAAAGAAACGTTGCAAAGTACCAAAAGCCATAATATTATAGAAACACTTTCAGAAAATAGAGAAAAACTATAAACTATCCCTAGTTATGGTTTTCCTCTATTTTCTTAAAGTAGTAGTATAAAAAAAGTAATATGATTACGTAATTTTGGCTTCGCTCTCGTTTAAAATTATAATTATTGCAAGAACGAAAAAAATACAAACTTATTCATCTGTATGAAAACAATTCTACACGTCTACAGTAAACGGTCAGGTTATCTCTTTGTGATAAAAACTATATATAGTTTTCAAAGAACTTCTACTATATAAATTAATTAGGATTTCTACATATCAGAAACAAATAAAAGAAGAGTTTCCAATCGCATAAACTATCAAGCTATCAATACAAATACAATAAAAAGACGAAACGCTGCCGCAGCGAAACCAAAACAGAAGGATTTAAGTAAAGACGGGTGGGGGCAAAGGTGGGTGTGGGGGTGGAAGATGGCGGGACCCATCGTGCCCAGCGCCCATCTGATACCAACTACTACGACGACAATTCGCAACCTCCCGCTTCAGTGATACAGAAACAGGATTAACTTCAATGCTGCTTTTGTCCATTTTATAAAAAAGGTTACAATTTAATGGGTTGCACTACTACAACAATTGATATGGAAATATTAAATATATGTCAATAATATTCATTGAACCTTACAAGTAATATCTTTGTTTTAAATATTTGAACCATACCGTCTATGTAAATGACAGTTAATTTAAAATGACGGTATTAATATATTTTTGTGTCAGTACAATCGAAGTTGTGTCTAGTAAAATTATTGGACGAATTAGATCTCGCAAACAAATTAATAGAGACTATATATTAAGATAGACTAGATACAAAAATATGTTTTTTAAAATACTTTGTTTTTATTGTCATGCTTAATTTAAAAGCCATGAAAATGACATAACGAACTGCGCCGATTATCAAAGTGCATTAGGGAACTTTCAGGAATGACAACATCAAACAATAATTTAGGGAAAAGCAATTATCATTATCCAGATAGAGGGTCGGAGGCGTTTGCATTAACATCATAAAAGGGGGGCGAACTTGTCTACGCGCCCCCGGGGCACCCGTCGCAGGCGAGACAGTTACATATTACGCAATAAAGAGCTGTTCTCGCGGAAGGAAGTGTGAAAATGAACAACATCAAGGGGTTATCTTGAATTACTCACTAAAAACTTATTGCGGGAGCGTCGCGGGTGTGTGACGGGGTAGGTGTGGGGTGTGCGAGGGGGACGGAGGGTGGTGGATTTGCCGCGAACAGATAAGGGCGCGCTATTGGGATCGCGTCGTTCTCATCCAATTACACGGGCGAGCGAGCGCGGCGAGGGGACAGCACGGGGGGGTGGCGGCGGGTAGCGGCGCGCAGATAAAAAGCGAACTTGCTCCGCTGTCTCCGCCGGGATTGTCGCTCCGCTAGCGTTTTCACCTACGACCCCTGTTTGTCTAACGCTATATTCTCCGTCTAAATTTTTCCATGCAGTCATACAAAAGTAACTACTGTTTTCCTAACGGATTTTGTTTTATAGTTAACATACATACTCTAATTGATTATTTATATATAAAAGCAATTGCAAGTTGTTGGGAGTTTAAACAAAACGTAACAATCACATCAAGTTGTAATTTGGTTCGTTTCATACGTTTTAACAGAAATACGCATCTTAAAGCAAGGCATTATAATATCTACAGTCTCACACATTTCACTGCACTGTGTAGACAAAAATATCTCCGATCCTCCGACCTTAATGAATGGAATAATTATCTCTAAATCGCACAACAAAACAGGACTTTTGTTAAAAGTAATTATTATTTCCTGAACCCCAAATGAATTAAAGTAAAACGAATGTATTCTTCATTGAACTTTTTCAATGTGTCATGTTACTTCAATATTTGTACCATTAAACTTAATATAACATAACACGAATACTATTTACAAACGACTGCGGAAAGCAATTTAAGTCATTGTGCCAAGGGAATTGCCGCAGCCACGAGGACGCGAGCTTCCAATTCAATTAGAACAATCGTCACGGGAGTTCCGCTCTTACATTTACTTCCTTGCAAGAAAGTAGCACCATAAGAGAATTGATAATCCGTATAAGTACAATTGCTTTTTATCCAAAGTAACAAACAGCCAAACCATAATTCTCGTCTTAGGCTTAATAGTACTGTAACCTAATAAATAACAGCGACATTTGTTTTCTGTAGTAAGCCCCACCCTCTGTCACAACGGAACCCAATCCGACAGCGCGGCCGCCGGCGTATGTAAATAGTTTACCGAAAGTCGCCGCTCGTCCATCACGCGTTGTCACATAAATTATGCCGCGGCGAATCCGCGGTCGAATCATTGTTTGACTTTTATCTTATTACGTATATCTCCCGATTTTGTTCGCGTCATATTTCTTCCGACTTATCGACCTTTATCTATCGTTTTGTGGCGAGTAACGCTATCGATCACGCGGCGGAGGGCGCAGGCCGACAAATGTCCCCGTGCTTTTTGAGTAGATTAGGCGAACTGTCGCTACGGGCCGCCGAGGTGACTAATGCACCGCCGAGCTTATTTAGAGCGTGCACCGACTTTTTGTCCGCTTATCTGATGATGAGTCCGAATGCAACCGTGTAGCTCCACCTCTACGTTCACCCTCCGCGTTCTTCGGGACGCTTACGCCCGCTTCGCATCGCATACTCAAATGACGAATGGTTACTTATTACAAGTATCTTACTAGTATTTCCCGCTGATCGCTGCAATAAATTAACTCACGTATTTCACTTTCAAAAATTAATTTTATATTTTAAATTATATTAATGATTTAGTCTTAACTACAAATTGTAACTGAGACTTCTTAAATGTCAGTCAGTCAGTCATTGTCCAATTCTGTCATTAATTTCAAACAAAATAACATTCTATTTTGTGGTAAATATATTGTCAGTGTTACGAAACAGTAGTAGTAACACGAGCGTGGCTATCGAGAAATCTTTCCGACGTAACACCCGAAACCTCGGCGGCATTTCCAAATCCGAGTTAAATTAATGAAAACATCCATCCATAAAGAGCCGAACGTCTCTACGTTCTTATGAATGAAATTCCAACCCGCACGAGTTCGAATCCTTTTTTATGATCACCATAAATTAAACGACCAATTTCCAGCGAGTGTCACAGCGCGGATAAAGGAATCATTTTTATAATGCCCTCAGCGCTTAACAAGGGTACAAATAATGCCCACGCATATTCACGCGGCCATAAGTCGGGATCGGGCGGACTGGCCACTGACTGCTAAACTGTTAATATAAATAATGAACTGCGTTATGGGCAGACCTGGTAGGTAGCCGTCTGTTGACTAACAGGCTTTTTGTTGGTGGACTCATAATTTGGCCCTGGCCATTATACATCGAAAACGTATACTGTCGCTCTGAGCGCGGATTATCTGCTACTCCTTGCATGTTTCAACCTGACTCAATACTGGCACAGATGAATCTTGATTTTGTTTCAGATAAAATATCACATATCAAAGTAATCCTTTATTTAATAAAAAATTTATGTCGTTGAAAAAATTTATGTGTATATCGGATTTTTATTTCAATTCAATACAACTACGTACTCGTTACTGTTAAAATAATTTATAGATTGAATTATAAGGTAAACATTCAAGCATTTCATAAAACTAAATTAATCGTATAATAGTTACTGAAACTAGAATTCATTACAAAAAGCTTAATTGATGTTATTAAATGGCGATAAATTGCATTGCTATTATAGTTATGTAAAAAAAGGTCTAATGAAACAAAAACATTATTCAACAACAACTTCTGTACCTAGTCACGTAGCTAGAAAGTATAGCAGAAAAAAGAAAAAAATTAAGGAAAGGAAAATATTAAAAAATCCTAGAAAATGACAAATTTTTCATATTTTAATGCAAAAAAAATAGGAGTCTTATTTCGAGAGAGGTATTATAATTGATGAAATTACTGGGGTGACGAAATATGTTATTAAATCATAAGGCAAGGAGAACTAACCGGTGCTGTGTAAACAGTTTGACACATTCACTGCCAAATAAATACATCATCTATGGAAACCAATTATTTTGAAATCTTATTTATCAACGTACATGTAAACAATTGATTGTATGTGGTGAATAAACGTTTCTTTTATTTAAAAAAAAAAGGAAATTGAATTAACTGTTTTTTCAAACCCGATTTGGAGACACAACTACAGACCCTACTATGATGCACTCGGATCCGAGTGTTTGGCAGTGAATGTTTTAACTAACACTTTATAATTATAGAATGGTGTAACCATGTAGTTCATGCAATAGTCTGCGTGTGTCTTCGTCTTACAAAGAAATCTTATACGTATAATACAAAATAAATTTGGAATAGCCGTTTCTTATTCGATGCCCCGCCGAGACGAGCATAGTGTTCACCTGCTGGTGAACCATTGGTAGTGGTTAGTGATACATTTGTCCGTAACAATGCAGCGTTGGTTAATATAACCTCTGATCTAGCGTTGACCCGTTTTGTTTCGCATACAGCGCATCTGATACTGGGCACACGAAACACGGGGCCCACGGCTTATTAACCTAAACCTAAACCAGTGTTGCTCCTGCTTCTGGAAGTGTAGCTATCCGGCGGCGGATGTTCATTTATGTGTCTTGGTTATGTATTTGTTTAAATTGGCGAGTCTAGAGCCGTGTAGCCTAGTGGTTTGAACGGCTGCACTCCACGCCATGATTACCGGGTACGAATCTAGCCTGCACCAACCGACTAAATTATAATGCGCGACGTATGTAACACAATACAGAAAGCCTGAGAAAAGTCTAGATTTAGCACGAACTACCGTCCCACGCCGCAGCACGAGGCAGCGCGGCGGCGGGCTGCCTGCCCTGCAATTTATTACGCCACCTCCGTCAGCCGGCTGACTTATGCCGACTGCTGCGCTCTGCCCATTTATGTATTTACATTTCAATGTTAACTCTTTATCATTTTGTGGCGTAAACTTTAACTTAAATGTTACAACTTACGTTGAGAATGACCCATTAGTTCTAGTTCAAATTAAATATACCACTGTAAACAATTTTTCCTTTTATAACGATCATTATTTTTGTCAGTTCAATAGGCATTCATTTCTTTTTATATATAAAAATTGCATTATTAATAACTGTAATTACATGGAGTATTTAACATAACTGTAATTAATACTTCGTAATATTATCAAGCAATAAAATAATTCATTTCCAGCTGCAGCTATAGCTGTGATGATAACAAAAATACCCGTACTTGTAATTACAGCACACATGACTAATAAAAGTTCACATGTAAGATATTTTTATATTTATATTTTTAGTAGTGAGATATAACTTTTCGGTTTGTATTTGGTAAAGATGTTTTCTTTTTTCATTAATTTTGAAATACTTTTTCCAAATATCGCTATTAAGGGCAAGATAAACAAATTTAAGAACTTTAATTGTATCCACAAATAGCTTAAACTGTTTTGTACTACCAATTAAAACCTTTTCTTTTTAAAAATTTATATTGCACAAAACTTTAATAAGTTTAGAAGTTTTATTAGTTTAACTTATAACAAAAAATAATTTATTCATCTCATTATTACGAAGGTAAAGCCACATTTAATTTATAAGAAAGTATTTCACTGGTTAATTAATAAAAACAGTTGTATAAGTTTCCGAGTAGATTTTCTAAATAAAGAATAATTATGTTTTATTTCAGGTTATACGTCCATTTTTATGCAAAATAAAAATACAGTTTTATGGTTTCATCTTGTGAAGAAATCGAGACATTCGCCGCAGGAATTTTGTTAAAATGCAATAAACGCCTAGGATAATATTTCTTCATTTTTCAAGTCCTAACTCAGCATCGGACTGATGGAAACGCTATTAGTAAAATTATAGGGCATGGCAACTATTTCCATTTACAGTCTATATATTACTCGAGCAGGCATTATGAGCGACAGTGAATCGTAAGGCCTACCCTGTAGGACACTATAAAACGTCCAGGAAAATGATTAAGTGCTAAGTTACGAGTCTCGCAGCGCGCGCGCAGCGTGGCGTCAGCATCCATTCACTGCCTACAGTATAATATTACCTTACCGCCGAAAATATCAAATCGACAGTCCGAGATGTTATCTCAACGAAAATGTTATAAAATTGAATATTTTCATATACGTTAAGTACGACATCTCCCCGCTGTTCCTTCCGCCGCGCCGGTAGACGAGCGCGCATACTCTACCACACACTTCTACGCCCGTCCATTTTATGACACGTTTTATTTTGAATAGAGATGTTATTTAATATCGATGTTAACGTCCGAACAAAATTTCGAACATGTTTATGTGTTTTTTTTTCGCCGAGTACGTTTACCTTTACAGAGGTTTATAGGCTACTATAAATATTGAACAATAAGAAAGACATCGGTTTGTACAAAACAATACTATTTTATATATCCTATCCAGTGGCCAAACTATCGGGGAATGTAATAAATTTTAAATCAGCCCGTTAAAAGTCGTTACCTCAACACGTGTTTAATTAATTTAAACATAACACATATTAACTTCATTTCATAAACCTTCATGTTTTGAACAGAGCCTTTGGAGGATCCTTAATAAATATATTAAAATGTTCAAAGATCTTTTTTTGCGTCCCCAATTTTGTACCCGTAAACATTTTAAATAACAAATACGAAACAACTACAAAGGCACAAATTTCGAAACATGTAACAGAAGTTCGTTGGGTTTTTATTGCCTTCCAAAAGTCGCACGAGAAATCACTAACGCCTAACACGGCCATGTGGAAAAAGGAATCACAAATTGATAAAACAGTTAATTGCAGACATTTATAAGCCAACGTCTAGCTGGTCCAACGTTCGTCCATAAAGCTAAATTGTAGGCACTTTGCAATCATTATCGCTACAGGAGATGAGGTAGTTAGCATGCCTAATTGATTCAGGCGCCCACGTAGGTACCGTACGATTCCGAAATTGTAAAACGTAGTGTCGAGTATTTTAACAGTTTAAAAGCGCGAATTGCCGATGCGATTTTATTTGTGAAAAGGGGTATACGGATAGGTGTGTGCGCGTCGCGTCGAATATCAATTAATAGGCGTTGGTGCGCGCTGCGTTGTAAAAGTGTAAAATGCAGTGAGGCGGGCTGCGTTATGTAAATCACATGCCGCTCAACCATCAACCTTCGGTGCCCACATCATGCTTTTATCATGTACACCAACGAACGTGTAAAACTGTTGACATATTTTCCTACTTATCTACCAGCGCAACGACCCATAGCGAGCCTTAGCCTCCGACACAAGAGAGCGCCAACATCGCCCGTCTTTACTGCCTCTTGTCAGTAAGCTGTTTCTAGTTCACATAGGTCGTGTTCTACTTCGTCTTTGCTACTATACCTGGACGGTCCACTGACTGACACTGAAAATAGAAATGTGCTATTTCATTTCTAAACATTGCGTAACCGGAAAAATGACAATAGAGAACAAGGGTTGGGATAGAAGGCAAAAAGTACAGACCGTAAATACAGTATCTAATATTTCAGGCGACTTTTGCTGTTTTCCAAGGAAGTATCGAATAAAGTTTTACGAAAAAGGAAAACTGAACAGAGGCATTTGGCACGGGGCGGCGTGAAAAACTGCTAGTATGTACACGGCGCAAAAAGCACCGCGGGCGTGAAGTCGGCCCGGCGCACCCACGGCCCGTCGCGCCGCACAACACATGGCACTTGAAAATTATTGCCGCACGGATTTTTCGAAAGCATTAATGCAAATTTATCGAGCCGCGCAGCGCTAATTGCGAGCGACGCGCTCCCGCTGATTGTTTTCTCGCCCGATTTATGGCAACACCTATTGCAGATTTAAAGCTTTAATTGTATACGATTCACGTGTTTTATTGGATAGTCGGCTAGCGGTATTTATTCGAGCGGCCACATTCGCTGCGGTTACCTTTATTGATTTTACAACGACACTGTGTGACTCACCCCTTTTATATGTTTTATTTTTTCTGTAATCAAATCAAAATTGACTCTCTTTATAAATTATTGTAAAAGTATTAAATTTTAATATTATAACAAGATATAATATTAATGAAACCTTTTTAATAAACGAAGCATTGCAACTGCGTTAAAGTGGAGGAGACTGGAATTTTTCATTTATACGTAAAAATTATCTCTGAACGATACTGCGGAGTTGTTTATAAATTAAGTGATGTCGCATTGAAGCGGTTTAGCAAAGTTAAAAGCGATGGCCGCGGGCATCCGCCGCCTTTTTCGCGAAAGTTCCCGCGCCGCCGGCACCGGAAGTTCGCCCATTATTATTTTACGCGGGCAACAAGCGGCGCGATAATATCCCGCGCTCCACTCGCTCCGCTCGCCCCGCTTGCGACTGCCTTTAATGGCCGAACGTGTCTTCTTACTTCTCGCTTAATAGGTGTAATAACTTAGGCAAAAAAGTAAGATCTGAAATTAAACTCGGGCTCATTTTGTATCCATGATTGCTCAGATTTAAGATGAAATTTACTACCAGAGATTATCTTAGTCTCTTTAAATCTTTCCAAAAATTGTTGCTATTTATTCTCATATTTCATTTTAAAGTAATTAGCAATAAAGTAAAGTTTAATTAAATCTTTGCATATATAATCAAAGTCACAAAAATTTAATAGACATTCTTAGTACAATCATTTAGTATTATTTATCTATTCTTACATGCCTACCTAAATACGTACTCGTATTTCATTGGTACGTAAACATTAAATTATAATATCATTTATTTTTCAGAATATTCATCAATTGCAATAAAACATTTATTTGACATTTTTTAATTTTGAAATGATGTAGTAACTGCTTAAAAGTTTCATCTTCAGTGATGACCGAATCGTGATTTCATATGTTATTGCAAGCTTTTGTTACATTTAAGAACGCTTAATCTCCAAAAATTTTTAGCGCAGTTCAAAACCTATATATATTAATATAGGAATTGTGTGAGTACTAAATTTAGCTTATTAATAATGTTCACAAAAGAAAGAGTATGTTTTAAAATTGTATAATTTTTAACCAGATATAACTGCACTTAGTTAGGCATCCATCTTCCTGTAGAGAAATTTTTTGTATTTTTATTTTACTGTTTCAACGTTTTGTATAACATTGATATGTGATTATCAATCCGATGTATTTGTAAATATTCCACCGATCTTTCTTGCCGTTTACAAACTGAGCGTTTAAACAACAATCAAAAAGCAATTACGACGTCGCCCAAACGACGCGTTCTCGTGGCACGCGGTTCCGCGGCGCGGTGTAATAGAATAAAATAGTTGTCAGCCCATTGTCCGTTAAATTATTCACGAATAATATCCGTCGCTCCAGATCTTCAACGAGATCGTGCGATATGGGACATTACAAGCGTTTCCATTTCACGTTTCGAATAAAACCACACTGATGATAATCGTGACAACAATGTATCGAGACATACTCGTCATTCGATTTTAATGATATCGAAACGTATGTGTTCGTAAATTGTTGGAAAATAGTACATTGTTCGCGTTGCTATAAAGGAACTAATGTATTATGGCTTTAGTATTTACGTAAAAACTATGCGAAGTTCTACGTTTGGGAAACCTCTCAGAATATCTCCACTAACACCACTACACGCATACAAAGCAACGATTCTAGAAAAGATGGCGGTAGGATATTCTGTTACTTTTGGCAGCAAATTTCGTTCGACAAACCGCAGGAAAAGCGTGACGAATACACCAATTATCGTCGAACTTGGAAAGCCTTAATTCAGCAATGGATAAGAATGTACAAAAGTGAATCTAAATACATAAATTCGTTGAAAACCACAACTGCATTATGAATACGAATAAATGAAAAGAGTATGTATTCTTAAGTACGCATTTCCTTTTGTTGTAATTTGATTAAATTAAAAAAAAATTAAATATACACACTGTATGTATTTCCTAATTTTTTTATATATCACATGTTAACAAATAACTTAAATTTTACATAAATTTAAGTGACAGCCCATAGACGGCGAGCGTGCTCAAAATCAAAGTCAAACTCGTTTATTCAAATTAGGTTTCAAAGAAACACTTTTTGAAGTTCAATTATTCAGGCTTTACTATTCAGACACGATACTCATACACTGAGTTCTCTATGAGTGCCTGCAGGAATACAGTAAAACCATTATGGCTAGGTAGGTGGATCCGAAAACAGTTTTTCTTCCATTACCAAAAACTCGTCCATATACCTTTGCCCAGCACATTACATAGCTGGCTAGCAATTGACTGTTGCGACACAAAAAGAGTTAAACTCATATCTCTAATATTGAATGTTCGAAAAAAATTTTACTTAATTGTTACAATATATATATATACGAACGGCAAACATTATTATGATTAACAACAACGTAAGAACATCTGCTTTTGATTCGGAGCTGATAATTAATTGAGTGTTGTAGCAATTACTCAATACATGTTCGACGTTAAAAAAACAGCAGCTATTACACGAATGCCTATAGGTCTGTGTCTACAAAGTTAAGAAGCGGTTCCGTAGTGGCCTGAGGGTACCGTGGGAGCTATTAAAAATTAATCGCAAACTTTCATTGATATGTGGTTAATTCGAGAGCGCGCATCCGCCGCGACCGCTGTCCCTCATTACAACACCGACAATTCAATTCGACACATCTTCAGTGTTTCACCTCGCCCAATAATTACTGAACCACTATCATTAAGCGAGCACAACAAAACGTAATAATGTTGCAATTAGACGGTTGCTGTCATTAGATCGTAATAGAGTTTCGTACAACGATTTGTGAGTTGAATCGTCAAGCGTGTCACATTACGCCGGCACCATTAGGGCGTTTACACAACGGAATTGAAACCGGCGGGCCACAGATTATATATATACGTGATAGACAACAGATCGCTTTGTCTAGATAATAAAGACATCTACGGGATGACCCTACACTACTGTCTATGTTTACTACAAACTAATATACTTTTGTAAACAACTTCTAATATAAATGTGTTTTTAAAGAAACGTGCAGTTATGATTTTGTTTTTATGTATTATCTCTGAAATTATTGATTAATTTGTAGCAAATCTATTTGGATGAATAAAAAAAAACATTCTGTATGTAGAAAAAGTGAACACGGCCACATGTCCGGTTATCCGCGCGTATACGGACCATTTCGGCAGGTAGCATGATAATATCCACACATCGAACATTAGGATCAACTCGATAAGATCTTATCGCGGAAACATTAAATAACTTGTTTCCTGCAATCATCGCGGTATTTTTAATAATATAATTACCATTTTCTACTGTCGGCTTTTCATAGTCTGTAATGATGTACACCGACGCAAACAGCTTGTCGATTAAACAATAAGGCCCTCCTTATATGCCTTAGTTTGCATTTAGTAAACGAATATCTTTTAAACGAAATATTAAACAATGTATTTCTTTGAATATATTAAAAAACTACAACTTTGTATATTGTGACATCAATTGTCATTGTATTTACTTATTTTTTGCACACAGTAAAAATGTTGTCATGTTAAAAAACAGAGGCGAAGATCTTGGTTGAATCAATTTTACGTCGTAAGTCCAAAATTATCGACTAAGAATTTCAAAACAATAATTATAAAGTTAACAGTATTAATAACAGTTTACGATTATTAATAATTTGTGACACCACTACAAATACAGTAGTAATAAATATTTATTTGTTATATGAATCTTTTTTCACAGTATCTACATTACTGTTTAGGTACCAGACTAGGATACCACCGTAGCGTCTGTTTCTATCGCTAAATAGTAATGTGAAGACATCACTGTGTTCCAATTTAAATATCGTTATAGCTTATGAAATTAGGGTAACGAGATTTATCATCTTGTATCTCAAAGCGATGAGCGCAATGTGGTGCAGTTATATATCTTTACTAGCGCCTCATTGTTATGGGAGATGGAAGTCATGATTAAGCATTCTGCCCGTCTCATCACTTCTCCGGATAAAAAATATCATTGTATTTATACGCAATCTGTTTAAGAAAATTTGTTAATAAGAGGAAACAGTTTAAAAGTTCATTTCCTTTCCACATTTATCTCAACGCGTTAGTGATGGCGACTGGGCACATTACTAACTTGAAAATTATTAATTTACAATTTGATTGCCAGCTTAACTTTTTTTAAATGTTCGTGCACATGGTGTTGTAATGATTAAACTGCGAGATAATTTTTAGTCGGTAATTTTTATAATAAAATATTTTGAATCGATAAAATTCTCATTAAAACATATCTTTTTTATTCTAAATCGACTGACTTGTGCCAAAATTAAACTTGTTTGAAACTTTATACGAAAATTAAATACTAGGCATATCATCAAAATATTATATAAAAATTAGAAATATACAAAAAATTAGTTCTTCAAATATAATACACAAAATATGTTGGTTATAAAAAAGAGAGTGTCTGAATTTTTATATGATGTATCTGAAACTCATGTTTATTTGAATTTGTTACTGATTTTAAGTGTACAATGAAAAAATTATAATTTAATTACATACTACAGAATTATTAAATATACAAAAGAAAAGCGCATAGCACAGTGTATAGTTAATATATATTACGTAACAAATACCTAAACAAAAAATATTTACGGTAAAAAAAAAGATAGACATAAAAAGTTACTTGTCTTACGTGTTATCTATATCTAATTATGGTTCATCTTGATAATTAATCTGTATTGTAATGAACATCGTAATGTCGTCACATTAAGGAGGTAAAACCGACGATATGCAACCAACGGTGGTCACTAATGACGGTATCAACTTATTGTTTTAAATCGTTGCCGCCCTCTAATTCGGTGCATCGTTTGTAATTAAGGTCTAACTTGCCGCTAACAAAAAAACATCAAATTCACCCCTTCAAATTTTATCTTTAGTTGATGAACGCACACAATAACGGTTTTACAAAAATCGATTGACGGAAATTAAGAAAGAACCTCGAAATTACACGGAAGTGTCCCTACTCGAAACACTTCTAATTGACTTTGCGAAAATGGTTGAAAGAAAAAATTACTTTATAACGGCTGTCCATTTAGCGTAAGAATCCGCCCAGAAGCGCCCGTCGACCCTAAATTTTTCCACAATTAAATGCAAAACTTGGCCCTGTCTGTAGGTTATATAAAAATTTAAAGTCCACACAATTCGCGCAACACAAATTTTCATTGTCTACGCCCTATGAGTAAGTAAACAAAAGAAACAAATTAGCCGGAGCCGAGGCAGAAGACGTCGCCCGCAGTATCCCACCGTATCCCGGGACAGGGACACAAGGGTGTAAAAAGTAAAACAATAAGGATTCCGTGCGGCTGCGGAGTATATTTATTGTTAATGAAAACGGCGGGATTTGAACTAACGTCTTGTAACTAAATACCCTCTCACGGTTAAAGCGGGCACTAATTTGGTTTTTATAGCGCGTCCTTAATTTGATTTGGCGGCGTGGCGGGCGTCACTATTGCCAGTAGGAACAATTAATTTGGCCAGATTATATTTTTTCCGGCGCGCATCGCCCTACGCTACGAGCCTCGCACTGACGGGGAAAAAATAAAATAAAACTTAAGCCCCGTTTAATTTGAAGGGTGGTTCTGGGCTATTAAAGTAACACGCTTATGTATTGCAAATTATATTGAAATTTGTCTTCCATTACTGAGCGCCTTCCTCACACAAATGTTGCCCGCATTACGAGCGGGAGATTTTTATTCCGCGCTACGCCCACCCTTGTCTCCCGCTTTTTTACGTCGGAAGTTTCGTGGCGCCTTTTTTTTCTCGCTAATTAAAACTCTTCCGCGCTGTTTCCTCTCAGAAACGAGATCCAATCAATTAATTTTTAGGCGGCGTAAGCCATTTCGAAATTTAGTGGTCTACTAAAAACGTTTCATTCAAAAAACAATTTGCTAAAGCAATCGATTAAACAAAGTTACGTTTATACGTAGCTTTGTAACTGTTCTGCGAAACTCGAATTTTAAGTTGTATTTGATAATGACGAGTTTCGTAACAGTACTCTAACAAAAAAATAATGGTTTCTATTAAGTAAAAAAATCTAAAAGCGTACTACTCTTTCCGCTAAGTATAACGAACTAATCAGAAGCGAACTAGATACCACGGTGGTGCTGGGCGGACACCTCACCACTCCAATGTGATCACGCATGCCATTGTTTCCAACATCGAAATTGCCGTCTGCTATTACATTTCATAAACACAAAGACAATTTCAATTCGAATTACTACTGTTTCGTTTATGCGTCTTATATAGAAACCAATGTCAATTACATCTTGTAATCTATTTATTAAAATATTATGCTATGCTACTATAATGATTGTTTTTGGCTCACCTTACTCAGTTTACGGGTGTAAAAAACATAAATAACGAAGTTAGGAATAAATCGGTATCTCTAACCTTAAGAAATGAAGAGAGCGTAGAAAGCAGCAACCGGACGGCGATGGCTAACGGCATCCTCTGATGTCTGCGGGCAGCACGCGCCGGATTAAATGGAAATCGATAGCAATGGAGCGCGTGACCTACGACCCTAACATCCTCTGTACCAGATGGACTCATCACTTATGAAGTCCTCCGTTCACAAATTATATTCACAAATAGGACACAACTTACTTTCGCCGTCTTAAGAATCAGTTATACCCATTACGACCAACAACTTAAAAAGTAATGTAAAAAATTTATTGTTTAGTAGTATACGAAGTACGACGAATTCAAAATTTATTATTTAATTTTCGGATTTTTTATTACTTACTTTGATATTATATTCGTTAAAGTGCCATATAAATACAACATGTAAGGATTTCACTGCGCAATCAAGAACCGTAACAAAAACAAACTTATATTTGTAAAAAATAATAACAATTTAGGCAATTCAAAATATTATTATGTAACTTAAAATGACCTTATTCAATCGAAGTTCTAAATAAAATATATAATCACTAAATTATTCGAAAGTTTGTGTTTATTTTCTGTAACCGATAATTTGATCATTAATAAATGAGAATCCTGGATGCAATTGCTTTCAACAGAGCAAAAAATTATAGAACATTCAGATTGGAATAGCATTCAACCGGTTCTTTATTGTTTCTTGTACAAATTACATATAAATAAAATCGTATTCAGTATAGTTTCATTGGTTTAAATTACCGTTGTCTGTACATTAAGTCGATATCTCTGTACGGGAGTCCGTCGAAACAATTCCTACTGAAATCACTACTCTCCATCACAATGACGGAATCAATTGAAATCGCCTCCGATTACCTCTTGTCATAGACTATGTAGATGATTTAAATAATAGTCGATGAAATTCTTTACAAATTCTCGAGTGCATATCCGACATATAGTTGACCAAGATTACCTAAACTTTCCGCGAAGGAAAACATTGTAAAGATACACCATTATATTCTAAGATCGAGAGCTTTTTTAGTTCAACTATCAAAATCCAGCAACTACGCCATTGTAATTGAAAATGAAGGCCTGTGGTCCGAACAGCGGAAAAATTAGATGTACTATTATACAATAATATCCGATATATTATGTTATAGCGATACACTGGAGAACTTGTACAAACAGTCGCTTCTGCTGCGGAAGTGTATAAAGATTCTTTGCAGCGGTAGCAGTCCGAATGTTGGGGAACACGTCCGCGGACAATGCGCCCCGCCGACGGACCACCACTTCCTTCGATTGTCGGTCTTTGATGATTGATCAATCATTGCATTAGAAAGGCAAGCTTAATTGTAGCAATTTCCTACGTTTATTTGAACTGATTGCAGAAGTGTTCAAGACGGTTAAATTGTTAATTCACTCACATCGAACTATGCAGCTTTTAATTACAAAAAGATTCAGGTAAGTGTTATGTACTAAATAATGCTATATTCATACCTATCAAAGATTAAATAAAGTACATAGTTATATATATTATTAAACTACTTATTAACCATTACGTGAAGAGGATGTATACCTGATTTATCATGCACTTAACCAATGAAAATATGCGCAAGTTATATTACTTATTGTAAAATATTGACAAAAGACTAATTAGCTGCTAAACAGTAGCAATAGGTAGCTACATCGCTACTGTTTGGCAGTAGTAATAGTCTTCAGCTATAGATTTAACCACCACTTAGTTATTTTATGACTATTAAATAATATACTGAATAATATTACAAGTTGATGAACAAACATTTAATCAAATCATTGTATAATCCTTAATTGACAGAAAGGCATTATGTATGCGAAAGAACGGTGAATGGTATATGTTAAATCTAGAATGGAGCACAAAAAGTATAGAGTCGAACAAGGATATAACCAAAATATGAATTACTAAAGCTTCTTTCAATACATAAACCCTAAGCATAAGCTGTGCTGCATAAAAACCCATAAGCAACAAAATGCGCGTCGTAGGGGCCAGTTCGGAACATACCTCACGATATTGCATTTATATTCGACCACTTACATCGTAGCTAAAGCAATATCCGCAAAAGGACAAAATATCGCTGCAAATAAACATTTAACTTTATGGACTCGAAAGATATTACCGATTCGTGATCTACTTTTTCTTTAGTTTCGGGTTCGAAGCGGGCAACCATCTTGGCGACATGCGGCGGGAGATTTAAGCGGGAAACGTGCCCTGCCATATTGGATTATGTCGAAATGAATTGAGCGCTACTATTGGATATGTTATTGACGTAGATTTGCGATCGTAGGAACGAACTGATATTTCGTATTGTTATTAAAGGCGCGCCGCTCCCGGCGGACGTGAGCCGCTTCCCGAGAGCCGGCCCGGCCCGCCCGACACGCCGCCCCTGTGGACCTATCGTTTAAGCTTTTTATATTTTTCTTATGTAAATACATTTTCATATCCGATGAGCTTTATTTATGTGGAAATCGTTTTAGCGAGATAATTTTTTCTCTTTGTGTCAGTATTCGTCTATCATAATATATACAAATTCATTTTACTGGTAATAAGTTCTGTCGTCAGAGACCGTCTGGGTATGTACCACGACTGCTTCTACTGCAGCCAAACAATATTAACGTGAAAACGTTACTGTGTTCCACTTTGAAAAGCGTTGTAATCAAATTAAATTACTAGGTTAACAGGGATTAACAGCCTAGGTCTTAAGATAACGTGCTTGTTACATTTTAATGCAGTGTATCATCTTAACCATTGTCATAATGTTACGGGCAAACGTAATTCTTACCATCAGGTGAATTGCCCTGTTCGTTCCGTCGCCTCGTCAAATGAAAAAGTACTTTACATGCCGTATCTCTTGTACTTTTTGATGTTTGGAAAATTGCTGTATAGCACCTCACACTCGTAAATTATAAATAATTTCTTTTAAAAATATATAGTAATCGCCACAGTTCAAAGAAACTTCTATTGGATGTCTCAAGTGTCGCTTAAGATCAAAGATTGTGTATGCCTGTTACAGAGTGCTGTTAAATCGTCTTCAAGGGTTTCAACGCGGTAAACAGTCGCTGGATATGTAGTACAAGAGGTGAAAGATAAGCGATAATAACGAAGCGATCTAAAGTAAGATTAAAAATCTCTATAATCTACAAAATTATAATAACCTTTTTTTACATTGATCTACTCGACATCTATCAAATGTCCTTAAAAATATTAAATGTATACAACATATTTCATATATTTATTAAACTATACATATATAGTTTATACTATACATATATAGTTTATACTATACATATATACTACATCGTTTGGGCCCAGAACCAAACGGTGTAGTAGTAAGGTCTCTGAGGAGAATTATTACCAGGAGAGGACGTCTGTGGACTTATAGTGGCTATATTTACCTTAGATGTTGCCTTTTTACCTACACAAAAAACAATCTTTAAAAAAAAAACATATTTGTTGAAAAACATTTTCTAACATCTTGTTACTTAGACACCGAACTAACAAAGGCGCACGCGCATGACGGTCTTCTTTGATGTCACAAGGGTAGGTACGAAAATTAATAAAGCGGCGTGTAATTGCTTCCGATAACACAGTATACGCGAGAGCATATGGTTTTTTATAAGAAGCGTTTAAGTTTAACGAGCATCAGCAGTTCTTGACTCGCGTAACTATTATTTAAACAATAATAAGAAAAAAATCTATAGTAAAGGATCCAAAGTTTTAGAGCACTACAAAAATATAATACATTAGGTTGGCCCTATAAATTCAAGAACATCCGGAACTTTGACAAGTTTTACTTATAATGGTACAGACAGACAGGATTAGATTATATGTGCACATGCGGATATTAAAAACAAACAAAGCCAGTCACTACAAATTTTCAGTAGCTCTCATAGACAGTATCTAAATAGTTTCAATTAAGAACTTAAAGCAATGAAAGTGGAGCGGCACCTGTCGATATTCGATGGGCTTATCTCAGACACTGCGCAACACACGCCGTCGGCGGCTACATTAAAGTTGCGCCCTCACTTAGCGAACGCAACTTAGTTAGCCACCGGGAGGCTCACTCTCAGCTGCCAGGCGCCACTCATAAATGTCAATGTATTATTAGAACTCGCTTACTGTTTAAAAGTAAACCAATACACTCGTATTTATTCCGAATAAACATCAACCGTTGCACAAAAATATCAAACATGCCAACACGCCAATCATATTCAGATGAATCATTACGAATTTCCTCAAAACATCTCAGCTCGACCCAACTCGAGAATAATATTAAAAGGTAATAATAAAACCGAACTTAACGTGTCCCGAAATAAAACACTTTGTTATTAAGTTGACAAGCAACCGTAAAAATGTTCCTTTAAAATGTAAAATAAACAGATCAATCATGTTAAAGCGATCCCACCGGGCTCGAGTGATCCCCGAAAAGAAGCCTACGTAAGCGTCTATTATAAAGCACAGATGTTGCCGTAGCACCGATTCTGTGCTCTATTCCCTTCGCACGAGCGTCGCGCGAACTGGACAGAACAGGATGGAAAATAAAAGTGATACGTTTTTTTTATACTTTTTAGAAATAAGAATTGTTCTACATTCGAAAGAGTGATTGACACGCGGTCGCCGGCGGCGGCGCCCCCCGACGCGCGGCTTTAAACGTTTCACAAGATGGCCCTAACAGTATTATCATTTTATAATTTATTACGCTAATTACGAATGGGCCGTATTAAAAATTAAACAAGGGCCCGTTTCGCCGTTTAAAAACACCGTGGACACGTATCGCGTTACTCTTTCAGGCAAATAAATCTAGGAAGGCACATCAATCAAGTTGTCGGGCGGACGGGAAGTCCCGCTTCAAATTATTATGTAGATCCGTGATTAAAGCTGTTTAAAAAGTAACACAAATACGCCATGTAGATTTTATATTAACGGGCCGGTTCACGAGACTGACTGGGGAGGTTTAACTCGTCCCTTTTAATAAATATTAAAATTAGCCACTTCCGTGGCACAGTGGCTAAATGTTTAATCTGTAACACGAAAGTACCTACTTCGATTACAGTACAATATATTTTGAAGGTTGGATGGTGATAGAACTATCCACTTAAATAGCTACCTTCCTCATTTTACAAATA